>JAHWFP010159038.1:23285-35353 GCA_023313725.1 Lithobius niger | reverse complement strand
AGGCGTCAGTGCTCCTCCACTCCAACACCAAACAAGGAGCACACCTCTGGGCAATTGAATCCCTCGCTTAAAAGATTTTCTCGTCGACGAGTGCCTCTCTTGAACCTTACTGGCCCTTCCCACGACCAAATTGAAGAATTTGTCCCATTGCCTCTAATTGCCAAACTAGACACGAAGTGGAATTTGACAGCAGTCGTCGAGCGGCCCTCTAGTGAATAACAGATCAGTGGTCGGCAGCACACGCGAAGATTTAAAATACAACATGGAGTAAGCGTACATCGAACGAACGTTCTCTGCTGCAGTGTGGTCTTCTGAAGAAGAGGAACGATGTTGTCTTCCTTGAAAATGTAAGTGAACTGTTGTTGAAACATTCTTGGAGGTGATATAAGTTTTTTCAAATCATTTAATATGTCTGAATATTATCACTGTCTACGACGTTTTCCGGTTTTTGCAGGTTCCGAATCTCTTCTGGATTGGCGTCGGCTGAGAGCTTTTCGCTAAAGGCGTTGACTAAGGTGTTCAGTACGTCCGCTTGGGAGGCGGCACGTAAGCTCATCCGTAGGCACTTGTCGTTGTCATATAGGACGAAGGAAAGGACCTCAACTCGTTTGGGGATGGAGAGTGAAGTGCCGAAATCAAGTTTGACTTCACCGCCGAGAAATTCGCATTCCAGGTAAGTATCAAAATTCCGTGGGTTTATGGCGCCGTCGCCAAAGGAGGCTCCATGTCGAGAAGCAGTGGTTCGCCTTTGCCTAGGAGAGAGCCTTCGTTACGGAGTAGGCAGCTGAGAGTTGTTGATTGACCGAGGAGAGCTTGAGGTCCCGTAACGCAAAGCCAATGCCGGTTTTCAGGCTTCTGTTGATTATCGGGGCGTCTGCGGACTGCGACGGCTTGTACAGGAAACAGTCCGGTACCGTCTTTTCCACCGTCTTGAGAAGCGAGGCCAAGGAAATTATTGGGTCGTCTGTGTTGTCGTCCGGGAAGTGGATGTGTTTGGGCGCTGGTGGCATGGCCGAGAGTCGGTTGACGACAGGCGGCATTGGGATGACAGGCGGCGTAGGCTTGACGAAGGGTCTGTCGTTCCGGTTGTTGTAGCAGTATGTTTTCGTTTTTTGGCCAGGGGCGAAAGGTGAGATGATGCCCGTTTTTGGCTGTCGCGACTTGCGGTGGATTCTACCCAGTGTTGGGTATAGTCCCGACAGGCGGACGACGTGCACGATGGAGGCGGCACGGGGACGGCCTTCGAATGTTGACGAAAGACGGAGTCAATCAAATTGTGGGCTTCGCTGCAGGTGACACTTCGGTTTCTGCGGGAAGACTTGGACGACAGGTCGATGGGAGAGTTGCCGGAAGGCAGCGGATTCAACTCAGCAGTCGCACGGCGGTAGTTGCGTTTTGCAGTACGGAGGGATTCCTTGGCAAGACGGAGATCAGCTTCAAGGACCGAAAGGTCCGGGGGAGGCGGAGTCCGTTGTCCTGCTTGAAGCGGGGAGTCATCCGTATAGGCGGTAGTCTGAGCAGCAAAGTCCAGTGTGGAGACCCAGAGGTCGCCGAGGGCGTAAGCCAGAGTAGCGGTGGGAGGAGCAGCACCCGAGGTCGGAGCGGTAGCGTCGGTGGCATCGGGAGCGGCAACCATCTTGGATGAAAATCCAAATTCCTTGACGAAAGGGGGGAAACCTAGAAGCGCGGTGACGCGTAGGAACCTCTGGAGGAAAATGAATGCCGAAAGCGTTCACGCTCTCGCTTTAATAAGGGTGGACTGCGCCGCGCAGGGCGTAGTGTGGGCATGCAAGCAGGCGGCTACACGTAACCGAAAAACCTCCAGGGAATCGCAACATTAAGGACAATGTAGTGCTAAAATTAACAGGTTAAGATGTTTTGGCAAATAAAAAACGTGATTTTAGCCAACAACTAAAGAGAAGCATTTTTTGGAATTAAGTGAAACCACATGTGCAAATAAATTTATCGTCATTGATACCTTCATCAACTGAGATCTTCTCCAGTTATTGTCGGTCTGGTATCATAAATTATTTCATTTCTTCGTGGATTATAAAAGATATTATTTCTTTTGCTTGACTTAATCACAAATTGCGACCCTACGAGTTCACAATGCACTGACTTCTGCTTGGTGTTTTTCCCCAACGCGCATGGGCAGATACAAGTGACAGATTGAGCTCAGTAGTCAGAGCATATAGTTACAAACTCCTAAATTCCCTAGCAACCCCCTCCCCCAACAAAAAAAAGTTAATAACCTCCAACCAAAGGTCCCAACCCCTCACAAGAAGAATTACAGAAAATCCTATCGAAGATTCAATGAATCTTATGGATTTATTCATCCAGAGCTTATAAATCATTTCAAATGCAGTACAAACATGTTTCAACAAACACATCAAATTATGCAAATTTATGTATTATTAGTAGTTACCTAATAATAACAAGTATCTGGGCTCAGCTTACCACATTCCTAGGAGATAATATGAAGTGGCATCTTGTGGATTTAAATGGGTTGCTTTCTATAAAAATAAAATTTTAAACATTAAAAAAATGGGTGCAACCAGCTGATTTTTTCTATTGCCTAACTGAAAATATACATTACCTATATTTTAGCATTCTTGTTCTCGAATGCTTATTTCCCTAGAGATTAAAGTTTGTAGGACATATGCAAGCTCCATAACCTCAGTGGCATACATCGTGCACCCCTCCTATAAAAGCGCCGAGGCGCCCATGTGTTTCATCTTTCATTCCTCTGAATACGTCACGTGAAGACTCAATGGGAGGTAGAGCGGGTAAAGGTAATGTATATTTTCGGTTAGGAATAAGATAAAAAAAATCAGCTGGATGCACACAGCATTTTTAATGTTTCTAGTTGCCGCCGAAAATACATAATACCAAAATTTAGCATTAAAGTAGACAGGCTGGCACCACCGGGGGTCAAGACCCCAAGAAGCCAAAGAACGAGGACAATTTTTATTAAATTGCAATAGCGTAGCAATAGCGATGGTGGACCTTGGAGAGCGGGGGATGACAGCCAAAAAGAGATGACAGTAGAGGGCGACAGGTTCAATCTATCAAGACTTCCGAAGACGACAGAGGCGTAGGGCGTACAATGCTAACTCTTTCTTCTTGGACGAACTGGTGAGAGCGTCGTAGATGATCATCATTACGTGAATTAAAATTTCAGTGTAAAGCCAAAATCAAGAAGGGGGGGGGGGCGATTCAATGGGGGAAATTTGTTCACTAAGAAACCAATAAGGTTAATGAACATGCGGCATGTTAACCTTGTACTCCGTCTGTCGTCCTGGATGAAGGTCCGGTAGGGTACTGCTGGTACCATGTTGGCCCTGTGATAGCCGGTGGGCCAACGATCCTCAGGTTGAGTAAGACATCATGGCGACATGAAGAACAGCGCGATCGAAGCAAAAGGCCAAGCGCAGAGATCATGTAAAAAGTCCATTATGGTTGTCCTTAAATCAAAAGGATTGCTGAGGCCAAGTCAGGCAATCTAGCTGCGACAAATAGTGTCCATGGTGACTCGAAATGGATACGTGGAATAACTAGAGGTGCGGGAGTCGAAAGGAGAAAATATGTACATGGAGGAACAGAGACCAGTGGTAGTTCTGGGGTATCCAAATGAGTAGTTTATATGCCAGAAAAACGGGGTTAGGCGCAAAGCACGAGCGTACGTCCATTCGAAAGGGAATGAAGTCTGGTTATTTGTCGAGAAAGAGTCTAGACGACAGGGAAGAATGCTCAATTCGTTGGTAGTTGAACGAAGAGTTTCAGACAGTGAAAGAAAGTGAGGTTTGAATTGATGGTAGTTTCTGATTTTCAGGAAGTGGAGATCCAAAGCGTGTCCAAAGAAGTGAATATATTGAATCAATTTGCGAAGGTCGTAAATGAGTCTGGCCCAGGTTCCTCAATGCAGCAAGGAGATCCAAGTACGAGTCAGGAAATGTTGCTACTGGTGAAGCCGAAAGCCGAGTGAGAAGCCCTTGGCTATCTTACGACAATTTGAACAAGGTAAGTCTCGGGTGACGTGATCTGAGCATTGGATGATGCCGGGGTAGATCGGGATGAATTCTGTAGCGCCATTGAATCGTTATATCGAATAGGAGGTGTATTTGTCTGGTGGACGAGAAGAAATCTTTGAAAGCCAACCATGGAGGATATGATCAGTTGATGCAGACACTTGACACTGCAGGGACCTGCTGGTGCTGGCCGGCGACGACAGGGAAGACGATGAACTTGCAAAATCCAGCAGGATATGAAGTGGTGGTTGGACACTTGCCAGAATGTGGAACAGTGGAACGGCAGAAAGTGAGAATGAGTCGCATGACGAGGGTCATGACGCTTGTGTTCTCGCTTTCGCTGGAGCCGGGAAGCGAAGGGGGACCGTCTACAGGGTGGCTTACGGATGGCTGACTTATAGCATTGCAGACGCCAAAAACGTTGGGACATGCGAGACGGACATGCAAGAAAAAAGTTTAAGCTTGGAATTGGCAAAGTTGAGTGGAGGCCTCTTAGGGAGACCCGATGTTGAGGAAGAGACACCTCGTCTATAAGGGCAACGTTTGCTGCGTGCAAAATTTCCACTTCTAAAAACAGGTTTTGGATGTCGGTGGCGACAGGAAGGACATTTCTAGAGATTCGTTGGGATCACTGAGCAGCCAATCGGAGACCTCGGCCCAGCTGCTTTGCTAGTCCAGGACCTGAAGAGAGATGATAAGGTGTACTGCCGAAAGCTGGGATGATGTTGCTAGGACCGTCTTAAGAAGAAACTAGGTATGCTATTACTGAAGAGCTATGTTTGGTGGACTGAGTTGGAGTGGAGATACCAAGGAGGAGGAAACCTAATGGAAAACCACAGTTGTTGGGCACTGCAGAATGGTGTAGGAGCCTGAAGCACGAAGAAAGAATGCCGAGCAACGTCCTGATGGTGCCGGTGGAAAGCAGGAAAAAAGCCCAAAATACCACGTACAGATGATTAATTTTGGTTTCTATTGCCCTTATGAAAACATATATTACCTAATATTTAGCATTCCCTTCTTTTTCTGCTGTGCGATCTAGAGATTGAAGTTCTATAGCTGTCGGAGCCGCTACCCACCGCGCATGCGCGGCCCCCTCCATATAAACGAAGGTTCTTTTGACGATGTAAAAGAAGAAGGGTGGTGTCCCTGTTTACAAGACGATTCCGGTCTTGATGAGGAAGGATCCAATCATCTTTCGTTCCTCTAAGTGCCCCAGTGGCGACACACACGTGAGGAAGGTGGGATATAAGGTAATGTATGTTTTCATAAGGGCAATAGAAACCAAAATCAACCCCAGGGAGACCAGAATGCTTAAGGGGAGGTTACAGTATCCGCATAGCGGCCACGATGGGACCGATGTGGTATAAGTCGTCAGCCTGCGCTGACATGTCACGCAGGTAGTGTGAAGTGAAGACAGTCAGATTTCGCCAGGAAGCAGCTTCCAAGATATCGGAGATGGGTATATTGCCGTAATGTGCCCACAATGTAGAAATTGTGCGTAGCTCATGTGCTGTGACCCGAATACCCTGGTCGGCACAGTAGATATCCAGGGCTTTATAGGCATCAACAATGACTGTCTTGATCCAGGTGGTGATCATGTGTGGTGATGTTACTCCAGAAGTAGATGCGAACGGAAAAAAAGAGCTGCGACTGGCCACGGCGGATAGGTTTCGATTTCTTTAGATAGTACCGGATGGCACGGACTGGGCACAGGGACCGTTCAGGTTCGTCACCCGTCAGTGGTGTTAG
Source organism: Lithobius niger (assembly GCA_023313725.1). Taxonomy (NCBI): domain Eukaryota; kingdom Metazoa; phylum Arthropoda; class Chilopoda; order Lithobiomorpha; family Lithobiidae; genus Lithobius; species Lithobius niger. The sequence continues at coordinate 29,576 of JAHWFP010159038.1, read as the reverse complement.
GGCAGGAATAGGGAAGAGTTTGGTTTGGTCCGGTTGCTGGGTTTCTGTGTTTTGGCTCTGAAGGAGGTTCGAGGAGCCAGGGTGACCGCAAAACAATCCTGGTGAAAGAAGGGGAAGCGCCACAGGGCGGGGGGGGGGGATGTGCCCGGAACGCTGTCCGGCCAAGGCCCGGAAAAGGTATGGTTGCCGAGATGGACTCCCCATCCTTCGAGGGAGCGTCGGAGAATAGAAGGATGTCGGGTGTTGGTTCGTGTAGTGGAACCGAGTGCGTCAGGAAGTGGATGCTCATCCATTGAAGCAGAACTGTAGTGGGGAAGATGGATGATCGAAGTCAAGGCAGATTGTCGGCCTGTTTTTAGGGAGGCCATTCGTGGATGCAAAACAGGTGGAGTGGTCTGACCAGCCATCTGCCATACGGGACAAGGAGGGCTACGGAATCTAATGACCCGATGAGCCAGTCTAATTGGTGACGTGTGAATGTGGGAGATCGGAGAAATTTTCGGATATTGTGGAGGATAGACTGGATCCTGTCCGGAGAAGGTATAATAACTGTTGCGGATCGAAGATCGAAGGAGACTCCGAGAAAAACGAAGCACTGAGAGGGAGTTAAATTTAACTTGGGATGTAACGACGGATGCTACGACGGAGTAGGTGCTTGTAGCATCGCCGCTCGCCTGGTGTAACTTGATCTTCTTACTATTACTTTGGGGTACTTTTTGTTTCAAATAAGCACAACAGCTACAGTCCCGGCGTAGGGAATGGAGCTACACATGTCCTAATATTGTAGGCTAACTGTAATAATAAGCGGTAACGCTGCCACCAAGGTGGGAAAATTAGGCTAGCTAAGCTAAGCTTAAGAGAATTGTCTTAATTTCTTACTTCTAGCGAACGACTGACGAGTAAACCAACTGGGTTTTTAAACTCCTGGTTTTATTTTTGAACAAACATGTTAAAAATCAAAACGCACTTTACATTTACATTTGGCAAATTTACAACTGGATTAGTTTATAAATAACACGGGGAATTTACAATAAAATTCAACACTAGAACAAACACGATAGAAAAAGAAAAAGGTGATTTTCTTAGGCACAAGGGGATTTCGCAAAAGAGCCCTCTAAATTACGAACAGCCTCGGCTGTCTAGTAATAGTAGACCTGTTTTACAGTTATTTTTCTACGTGTATACTGCAAAGCATTAAACCTCCCAGAGTTGCTGTTGATAAGTCAACTCCTTAAATTATAGAGCCGCGGCTACCTATAAAGTGGATCCGAGCGTTTAAGCAATGGAAACCCCACGAAGATCAAACCGTCCTTTGTTTACATTAAACTGCGTTTAAAGAAACGATGAAATAAAGCTGGTTTTTAGTAAGGGACCGTGAACCCTTAAATTATGGCTGCCAACGTCCGAAATGCCGTGTGGCTTGACACTCCATAAATTTAATTTCTAAAGCTACGAGGTTTAGTTAAAATTAAACTATAAATTTTGACGTAAAGTCCAAAAAATAAACTTTTAAAGTTAAACTAAGTACGATACGAACCACTACCTTTGCCCGGCATGGCAACAATCGGACCGCGGCATCTCCACTCCCGACCGGCGTAGCGACCTCTAGCTTTGAGAATCCTTGAGCTGTGCTAACGAGTGTCTCTGGGTTTGGGGTTATATACTCATTACCGGAAGTCGGCGCGGACGCCGAGGATAGCTTCGGAGGGGGGTGCGGGGAAGAGAGTCGGACATCTGGAGGAGGAGAGACTGACCCAAATCGGCCGAGCTGTCACTACCGGAAGTTGGAGTAGCAGCGCGGACGACCGGGGTAGCTTGAGCGCTCTGACTGGCTGACGGAATTGAAGTAGTGTTTTGGTTGGCTGGATTCGAATTGACAAAGGGAATTGCCGACTTGAAAACTTAGAGGCCTGGCTTTGAATGTGCAAGTGAGTTTTCAACTCATAACAACGTGATTTTTAGGCCTATTAAAATAAACTACGACGTTAGGCATCGCAACTATTGACGGAGGGGGGGGGGACGAAGTGTAATGCACAGAATAAACATTTGACTTTGGGAACGGATTGCTATATACAAGGCATGTTTTTAACGAAGGATAGCTAGTCTGTCTACGTTTTTAGAGGTTCGCTACGGTCGGAGTTTGGATGGAGATGCTATAAAAAATAAACATAAAATCATACACTGGGTCCATAGAAATAGACAAACATAAACATTGGAGCTCCGGTAGGGTTCATGGCAAGAAGTTAAGTTTACCAAAATGCATTAAGTGCACAAATCAAAAGATTAAATATTCCAGCTAGTTTTTAAAGGGCTAAGTGCAGTTTAGGTTAGAATTTAAACTGGTTTGAACATCGGACATTTTTCATAAATAAGCAAAGTCGTCACCTGTTACAAATAAAAAATATCGTGTGTTGACAACATCTAAAACACAACTAAGCTGAAAGGTGTTTCGGCTTTATGCCAACAGAAATATACATTATTTACATGTTTTAAAGTGGAATCGCCATATAGACGATTTTTCTTCTGGTGTGGAAGAAAGCTGCCCTCAGGTTTTTTCTTCGATGGTGTTGAGGTGTCCTCACCACGAGCGTCTGATACGAGACCGCGTTTACAGGGAAGATTGATCCTGAAGCCGAGACGATGTAAAAGAAGAAGGGTGGTGCCTGTTTACAAGACGATTCCGGTCTTGATGAGGAAGGATCCAATCGTTGAGATAGGTGTTCGCACGAATGTCGTGTTGGTGCAGCCATGCAAGAACCACCTTCAAGATGAGGGTAAAAATTCTTGGGGCTGCGTTGAGGCCTAACGGAAGGCAGGTGACCTCGTAGATTACTGGGATGTGGAGGTAGGTGTTTGCTAGGTCTATGAATATAGTCCAATCCCTAGGAGGAAAGAGTGACGAACGGAATCCACTGTGGACATCTGGAAGTGGGGGAAACTGTTCCAACGGCCGAAGGTTGAATATAAGGCGCAGGTTGCCCATTTTCTTGGGACAGACGAAAATGTGACTGTAGAATCTGAACCTGTTTAGCTCAGGAGCCACTCGTACTGCCTGCTTGGCTAAGTGGGAAGCTATTTCGGTGGCGATGAGGGGGGCCGAATGGGGTTAGTCGGACCACGGAGGACTCCGTAGCGGAGGAGGCCGAGAAAAGGAAGCAGATATCCATGAGTGATGATGAAGAGAATAGTTGGGTCGTTGGTGAATTCTTGTCAAGCTGATTGGAAGAAGTAGAGGCGGCCACCGACCAGCATCGGCAAGTGATAATTGTAAACAAGATGATCATGGACGTTGTTGGGATTTTGCAGATTGGCGACCGCATGGGTCTGGTGTGGTACTGCGACCGTAGAATCGTCCACGTCCCCGTTCCTTGTTCTGAAAGGGCGACCTAGGTCGGTGTGGTGGAGGCCGGAGGCCGAACGTCAGTCTGTGGAACCGGTACCAATCATCCTTGGAGCCCGAGAGAACAGAAGGACCAGAAATACGTTGTTGTCGTTGTCCTCTGGATTTGAAGGGCTTAGGTTTGCGTGTGATATAGAGATGAGGGGCCAATTTCAGGTTAAGGCCACGGAAGAGAGTGTCCCGTCTCATGAACAGGCTGATTCCGGAGGACATGCCGTGCGGAGTCGTGAAGGCTCGGAACAGTGTTGAGAGCATACATCTGCCTGGGAAGCCGCTCCGAGTCCTAGGCGTACGAGGCGATCACTATCGTGTAGTACAGAAAAGGGGACCGGGGCTCGACGGGGTAAAAAGAGTGAAGTCCCAAAATCCACCCAGACATCTGCTGCTGGGAATTCCAACTAAGGATATGTGTCGAAATTTCTCGGATTAGCGGCACCATCACCAACAGGACGGAAGAAGAAGGACTCCCAACCTGCACGAGGTGGAGGAGGCTCCTTATCGAGTTCTAACGGAGTCCCGTTTCTTAAAAGGAGGCCACCAATGCATAGTAAGGTGGTAAGGAATGTTGTAGATTGTCCGAGCACGGGATTCTGTCGGGGTGGTTGATCTCGAAGGCCAAAACCAAGACCCGTGGAGATCCGCGGTTAATGGAAGGAGCGGAGTCTTGGGGAGATGGTTTATACACAAAACAATCTAGAATAACAGTTTCTACTGCTCTGAGTAAGTCCGGGAGCGGAATCTCCGAAGGGTCAGAGTCTACCAGTTGATTGGGAGGAGCCTGCTGAGAAGAGGAGTCCAAGACATCAATTGGTTGTTGATAATGGCTGCCAGAGTCTGAACCAGAGGCGTCCGATGGATGAAGGTGGTACCGAAGGGGCTGGAAACCGCAGGAGAAGAGAAGCGGATCTTTTTTGCTGCTGACTGGACCCAGTTGTCCATGAACTGGTGCGGAAGTGCCTGACGAGGGAAAGCCGGTTGTTTGCGGCTAAATGTGCAAAGAGCACAATCCATGAGCGCATGTACGTTCCTTAGAAAGAGGCTGGGAATAAGCAACAGGTAGCGATCGAGAGGAGACCGAGTGTCTGGATGAACGGGAGGACAGGTTGATTGGTTCATCATGTGAGAGCACCGGACGCATCCTTCTGGAGCGTCGGGCCTTTATTTGAAGTTTCAGAAGCGAGTAGCGTTCCTTAGCCTGGAGGAATTCTTCCTGCAGGGAAAGGAAGTGCTGACTCTGGTGGGTCGGTTGACCACATTGAATGGGAGAGGCAGAAGAAGTGTTGTCGGAAACGACCGGTCGCTCGGTGGAAGGCGGTCCACAGACGAGAACCTCAGTAGATGAGGAGTCCGCTGATGGAGAAGAGCCTGACGACGGGACCGGACGAGTAGAAGAGGAGCCGGCATGAGGTAGAGAATCCCGAGGCGTACCCTTGGTGCGAGGCACAGGGAGCCGTAAAGAGTCCGGAAAAGTATGTTTCTTTGCACGGATGGAGCGACCGATCAGGTCAAGGGCTAGAGAAAGAAAGATGACGTGAGTACCTTCGTCTGCGTTTATACAGAGGAGGCCACGCATGCGTGGGGGGTAGCGGTGCCGACGGCCATAGAACTTCAATCGCTAGATCGCACAGCACAAAGAGAAGGGAATGCTACATATTAGATAATGGATGTTTTCATGGAATATAGAAACGGAGTTTTAAAGGGACTGATGCTGGAGAGGAAGCCCTGACCCAAGCAAGGATGCTAGGTTCAAGAACCAAAGGCGAAATGGAAGGGCGAGACAACCTGCGACGGGTGCGGTAGGCACGAAGGACAGTGTCCGTGAGATCATGCACCTGGCCCTCGGAAAAAAGAAAGCGGTGAGGGCTGGTGTAGGCATCGAAGAAGAAGCCGTGTGTAAATAGCATGAAGAAAGTTCGGGCAACTGGTGGTCGACGTGAGAAGAACACAAAGTCCCCTCCTTGAGCCAGTGGCTCGGATCCCAGGAGGGCAGCAAAAAGTGATGCAACCTCTGGGCCGAGTGGTACCTTGAAATATGCGAGAGGCACCAGACGAATGATCGAGAAGTACGGTAGCCAGAACAGAAACCATCTCTCTGTCGTCAAGCTGGGACCAAAACGGAGGACAGGAACAATTGGTCTTGGTATCAGGAAGCCCCCTCCGGAGGGCAGGAGCACCTGAAGTGGAGGCCACAGTGTGGTAGGCAGGCACAGGAGATGCAGTGGTCGGTGAAACAGTAATGTACTCTGGAATACAAAACACAACAAGCGAACGGCATAGTGATGAACCGGGCGGCACCGATAAATGACAAGTCGCGGTTAATCCTGATAGGCCCGAAGGTGGAGACATCCGGCTGGCGACAAAAAAGCAGACGAAAGGGTGGCCGGTCGCTAGGAATCTAGCAGAGAACTCATGGTCCAATGCAGAAGAGAGAAGGTGTCGTTTGACGAAAGGCGACAGACGACTATTGCAAGTGCAAGGGGCTGCAAGTCGAAAATAGAATGACAGGCAGGAACACGATAACGAAAGGCTAGCTGGAAGCGGGAAAAAGTGAAAGGCGTCCACACACCGTGGGTGCTAGAGAAGAAAATACGATTTCAGGTTGCGCCGAGGCGCTTTTATAGGAGAGGCGCAATCATGCACGCGCACTTTGGTTACCTAGCTGGCAGGTAATAGGCCTATAAACTTCACTTCTCTAGGGACAGACCATTCGAGAACAAGAATGCTAAAATTACAGACATAACCAAAAGTATGTACAACACCTGCTAGCACCGGTTGAAAGTCTGCAGAATCTAGCAACATTTAGCGCTATTTAGTACTATCTAGCACTTGCACAAAACTATTTCTTTTAGGCCGGGAAAAAAAAATTGTTCGGTTCTCGGGCGCGGGCGGGT
>JAHWFP010159038.1:0-18285 GCA_023313725.1 Lithobius niger | reverse complement strand
AGAGTCACCTTTTGAGTTTAGTTTGGTGTTATCACAAACATCAATTTTATGCCGTCCCGCCCCCATAATTATAAGCTTTTATTTGGAAAACATGCTTATTTCTATACGTTACGGCAATTATACAAGCCAAGCTTGATCCTGCTGATTGGTTTTCAGCACACTCCAACCAGAATGCAAAATTCAAAGGCTGTTGGCAGCCACTGTCATTCTTTCGCTACACATGCCTGTTGCAAAGAAACAATGCATCAACTAATGCTTTCCAAACAAAAACCAATTATTACTTGGTAGTGGAAGGGAAGGTTAAATAATGGCTTTTATTTGACAATGATAATTCTACCAAGGTACCTACTTGGAGTAGAACTGAAGTTCTCTGAGTAGAGAACAACAATCCTGTTACTAATTGGGATCCCTGCCTTAGCCATTGTATTTTGCAAACATCAACGTTAAGATCTCTCACAGCGAGGTGGGTGAGACTCCTTTATTACAAAAATTAGTCGTTCTTCACTCGGAGAACTTTAATACTGCAGGTAAGTACAGTCACGGACAGTGAAATATGGCCATTTCTGCAGTGGCAGCAAGAAAGGACTCAATTAGCCGTACCACTCCATTCAATTGAATCAGTTTATATATATATTTAACTATATCTACTATAGTTCATTGGGTTGCTTAGTCGTAAACTACAGTGGTTTTTTGTTATTTACTTGTTACTAATACACTTATACATTTTTTTTTTCTCGTGTTGCTTTTGCAATTGTTGATGTTGTTAAAAATGTCACATAATGCCAAATTGGGGTCTTGACCTGTCTTTTAAAGTTAAAGTTGTCTGTCTTCTGCATGTGGCGTCATCTGGCTGGCTGGAAGGCAAACCACCACCTGTAGAAACTAATCTATTACGCAATGAAGCCGACATTTCCAAATTCTTTATTTTACAATGTTATTTAAGGGGTAGCAAGACCGAAATGAAAGGTCAATCATACCTGGATGCGCAACAAACATGTGAACTTGTAAAGGCAAATAAATGTATTTCGTACTTACTCGGGAGAAACGGGTGGTGAAATGCAATGGACTGGGCTTTGCCAGTGCAAACTCGCACATCGCATACCACTTGCTCTGGTCAGCCCAGTCCCAGGGCGGATCCAGAATTTTGTTAAGGGGAGTGCTCTACCAAACTTTTATATGAAAATGTGTCTTGTGCCCTAATGTTAAAAAAAAATTGGCTTCCACGACTCCTTTTTAATAATGAAATGCAGTCTCGTAGTCAAACATTGACTGAATGTGTGAAGCTTTTAGTAAAATTTCTAGTAGAAAAATTAGATCTGAAATACTTTGCAGGTCGGGCCGAGGAGATGGGGGGGGGGGGGGGCGCCCAGTGACTAGTTTATTCCAAGATTTCAAACCGCAAAGTATTTTTAGGTAGGGTGAGCCGTAGCGTTGCCAGAGCTGTTAATGGGCAATTTACGGTATAATAAAAAATTCAAATCTCGTAAAAAAAATATCCTGCTTACAATAATGTTTAAAGTAAATATTGCTGGGAAGAAGTTAGGAGAAAGGGTTAGGCAGGAAGGGGGGGGGGGGGGGGGTGCCATCTGCACCATGCTGGATCCGCCCCTGCCCATTCCTAGATTACTTTTTTTCGTTTACGAAAAGTAACTAGCATGCAGATGTGACGACATTAAGAGAATACAGAGGCGTTTAAAAACGCAGCCAACCTCATACGGTAGGTTGTTAAGTTAACCAACATTTTTTACAGAAGGATTTTAATTCAAACATTACACAAAGAAAGATTTTACTTACACCTTGCCCCCATCTCCGATTTACAAGGTTGTCGACCAACATTTTTACTATCGAGATTTTACTTTAGACATTACTTTATGCAAAATTTTACTTTAAATCTTACCCTCCCCCTCCACCCTATGCTTCTGTAGAGAAGTTGAGGTTTAAGCGAAATTTTACTTTAAACTCAAGTACCCCCTCCCCATACTCCTCCGGTAGACAAGTTTTCTCCCAATATTTTTTCCTCATTCCAACCATTTTGTCTCCTCACCCCCCCTCCCCCCCACCAAACCTTCGGTAGACAACTTGTCACTCAACTTTTTCCCAGCCTTACAAACCCATCTTTAAACCCATCTTTAAACCTTACTGTAAGAAGGATTTTACTTTAAACTTTAGCCATTCCCTACCTTCGGTAGACCAGCTGTCACCTCACATCTTTTCTAGAAACATTGTTGGACAGAAGTCTTCAGTGTTGAACTGTCAGTGGAGTAGGTTCGAATTTGGTGTTGGTTGCGTCATTTCATGAAATTTCTACGTCCTGAGAAGGCAATGTGCCCATGTCAGGTGTAGCAGGTTCTTGCTGACGGAGTTATTCCTCTTAAAATGATGGGAGCAAATTTGGAATCGGCTAGAGCTCAGTTTTTTTGCATGGTTTGCTGGCTGTCGGAGGATGGTGTCAAGTTGATTATGGTGACACGGTGTTATGTTGCAGGAAAGAACCAGACGGTTGTAACCCCCAAGTGGTAAGTCACATAGGATAGCAATTTTGAGGCGGAGTTGTTAGTGTTGTGAAGAGGGGGCCGAGTAGGTGGTCGAAAGATCACGAGGGCAGTCTTCGTGAGCCACATCTTCAGAGGTGTTAGCTTCCGAAAGGGAAGACAGGATCCATATGTTGTATGTAACACACAGGAAGACGTTGTACCGAGTTGAATGTTGGTGGGGTCACTTTACTCCATGAGAGGTTGTCGTAGTGAGAAGCTGAGATACAATGAAGGTGAAAAAGGGTAGTCCAAACAAAGGCCAAGGACGAGAGTGAAGGCCAAGGGTCCGAAGGAGCCCTGTTGAGGCTTCGAGTGCAGTGCAGATTGCGAAGAGGCAAGACGATGGTGAGCGGGAAGTGGTGACCGAGGCCAGGGGTTGTGTCGATTCTGGCATAGCTTGGTTGAGGGTTGCCGGTCCCAAGAACTGTCATGATTCAGGGTGAAGGACAGTGGCCGGCGATGAGTGAAGTTTGGCAGACCTGCCAGGAACTTGTGAGGGGCAGCTGGCAGCGAAGGATGAAGGCATGAGGTTGCGAAGCTTGAAGGTGAGGGATTGCATGCTAAAAGAGGCGTTGGTCCGAATGAGCTGTGGAGCCTGTGTAAGTGGCATGCTAGAAGTAGTGGAAGACATGAACATAGGCAAAGTCAATTTACCACGAATTGTCACGACCATACCGTTAAAAAAACCAGTGCAGTGTAAGCTGTCACTGATTGGGGAGAAGTAACCGTGAGGAGGGTCAACACGACACACCACTCAACAGACACGTAATTACTTTCCTCCAAAAAAAATGCCAACGACCATCCGCCTCGCGCAAATCTTTTGCCTAGAAAGCGTTCACAACGTTAGACGGCCACCCCAACGCACGTTCCTCCACCATCTTGTTTCTTACTAAACTTGGACCAGCGCAAGCACTACTGTAGTTTTTTTACTGTAGCGACCATGTCGTGCGGTCGCATCAGTCTGAGCTCCTGCCCCATTTGTACTATCGATGTTTACCACCCGAACACAGCCGTTGTTTGCAACCTGTGCTGCTCTAGTTTTCACGCCGAATGTGTAAGTATTACTCAAACTGTAATTGACTGCATTGATAAACACAAAAATCTCACCTATTTCTGCGACCAATGCCTACCTGTTGCTGACTGTTTGATGCTTCGTAATCGCGTCTTCACACAGGTTTTGCAGCGGCATTCCTTACTTGAATCATCTGTCAAGGAACTAACAGCAGCTGTCCGTTCATTGATTAGACTGCAAACCGGTTCTACACCCCTGCAATCCCTCATCGAACCTATTTTTGATCCAGAAATCGATTCGACACGACCCAGCGAAGGCGGCAGTCACCTTGTGTTAGGGATCGGCCGAATCTACTTTTACCAAATCCGATTCGGATCCGGATAATTTACAAGATTTGGTGAATCGGATCCGGATCCTAACCGAATCCAAAATAAAACCTTTGTTGGACTGCTTCAGCCCTTTCCAATTTTTACAGACTTAATTTTCTCTCTAGCTGAGTAAAGTTTCAAGACTTGACTAGAGATTTTCACAACTTGTTCTTGGTTTTTCCCTTATAACTTCTGAACAGTTTATGCTAGCCATTTGAAATTAGTTCCATTGGAAAGCTGGTGAAAAAACGCTTCGAATGGCATATTGGTATGTCGAAAACGGCCAAAAATTAACGAAGTTGTTGAAAAATCGCCCAGACATTCAAAATTTTGCCGAATCCGAATCGAATCCGAACCCTGAAGATCCGGCTTCAGATCCGGTTCGGATTCGGATTCGGTCGATCCCTACCTTGTGTCGTCACTTCCTGTTGCCAAAACTGTTTTAGCGCAACCTGAACGCCTCTCAGAAGATAAAACTCCGATTAACATTCTTGAATCAAATGAACCTACGAAATATACTTATACATGCTTATACATACTTATACACCGAGTTCCCGTGATTTATTGATGGTGCAATCAACTCCTCCCTACCGCACAAACCAACACTCAATCTTCCCCCTTGCATTATTCCACAGCGCATGGTGCCTCCAGCGCATCTTGTTACGGCTTCGCAAAATGACTGCTTGCTTAGTCTCTCTCCACCTCGGCAGATGGCGCCAGCCGCCGCGTCTCACTCTTCCTCTGAACCCCTTTATAACGAAGAATCGAGTTTCCGTACTTACTATTCCAAAGCTGACTACAGAAAACTAAAACAAGCTGCTGCTCCGGTCGAACCTCCACCCACATACTCAAATAAACTTCAGATTCCACCTCCAGCAAGACCTGAAATTAATCAGTACGTGTCCGCACCAGCTTCCCACTCAACAAATCCAACTGTTAAAATTTTCGTAGGTGGGCTTCACCCCAACACTACAGCTGACTCAATTATTAAACTCATTCGCAATTCTTTCGGTTTTACTGTCGGTTGTTTTCAACTTCGCACATGGTACCCCACTTACTCGGCTTTCTGTGTTATGACTGCAGAATCAAATACTGACATTATCATGTGCTCCAATATCTGGCCCCCTGACGCCAAAATTTTACATTTTTTTAGGAAGGCCAAAACCTACTGGATCTGAAAATAACATCCAACTCAACCGAAACTCAGACAGTCATACCAATGTGCCTCCATCTCCGCAGCATCAAGAAGATGGCCACTCTAAGTCGCCACGGTCCTTTCCCACTGACAACATCACTTATCGAAAAAACAAAAGTATGCAAGGCAAACTCCCAACCCCGATTACCACCCAAGAAGATACCGAGAAGCAGTCCATTAGTGACAATGCAAGTGTCACTAGTTGTTGCAGCAGCCATCATAGCTCAATTCTGGAGGAGGCTTCCAAGACCTAACTTTCATTCATCACTACAACTGCCGTCCAAACCCTTGTTCATAGCCTTTCGTGCCTGTATTTTAATGCTATGGGCCTCTGTAACAAACTTGATGAACTTAAATTTGCCACCTCTCAACTTTCTCCTGATATTGTTGGCGTCTCCGAAACACACCTCACTCCAGCTATCCCGGACTCAACCATTAATCTTTATGGCTACACAGCCAACTGCAGTGACCGCTTACTCAGGGTCACGGAGGTGTGCTCATTTACATTAAAAGCAATATTCCGTCTTCTCTTAGTGGCTCTTACTCAGACTCACTCGGTGAATAGGAATCCTTGTGGTACTCGATCATCGTTCCTTCATCCGACAATATCACTATTGGTTGCGCCTACCGAACTCCAGTAAAAGTCTACCCCACACACTAGCCAAGTTTTCTCTCCATGCTTAACAATGTTTTACCCACCAACCAAACATGCTCTTCCTTCTGTATGGGGGATTTCAACCTGCCTAATATTAACTGGCTGAGTGCCACTAACTCCAAACTTCATCCAAGTGCCAGTCTTGAGTTTCTGGACTTTATCCAAGACCATAATCTTGTACAACACGTTACGAAACCTACTCACCATCGTTCAAATCAGTGCTTCAGTTTACTTGATTTGCTTATCTGCTCTCCATCTCACAACCTCTCCTCAAATCACTCACTCACCTGCCTTTGGACGTGGCGATCATGATGTCCTCACTTTTTCTCTTGATATTGACTTTTCTACCAGAGCTAGTCCCTCTCCTTCTTACAATTTTTGCTCAGCTGACTACACGCTTATTAACCACATTATTTCCTGCATTGATTGGTCTACCGAACTTGCCGATCTTCATGTTGACTCACAGGTTCAAATACTTACCGCCTTCCTTCAAGCCATTATCACCCGTTTCATTCCTGTGGCCAGAAGCCTTCTCCCTCCCGCCCATCCTGGTCCACACATGAACTGCGTGCTTCATTAAACAAAAAAAAAAGCGTTTGTATCGTCTGCTTCTTTTCTTTCCATCTCCATCTAACATGGCAAACTTCCTCGCTGCTAGAGAGAATGCTATCATGCAAATCAAACTTGCTAAAACTTTGTTTGAAAACAACCTTATTCAACGTTCCAAAAGCAACCCCAAATTACTGTTTTCTTACCTCAAAAATGATAACAAAACTGTCCCTCTAAGCTGTATCAGAAATGATGGCAATATTTTCCCCCTCGATGATGTTACCATTGGTTCCAAGCTAATTCACTTTTTCTCCACAACTTTCCTTCCGGCATCTTCTCGCAATCCTATTCCACCTGCAGCTGGTGTCGTTCATTTCAGTGTGACCGATGTTCTTTCCTCTCTCCTATCCCTTAAGGAAGACCTTTCTTCAGGTCCTGATAACATTCCTCCTATTTTTCTTCGTAATTGTGCCAGTTCTCTTTCCATCCCTTTGTTTCACATTTCTCCAATTCCATCCTTTCTAGTACCTTTCCTTCATGCTGGAAGGATGCTCATATCACTCCAATTCATAAATCGGGTTCCCTTTTCTTGTTACTAATTACAGACTTATAAGGCTCCTCAGTACCGTAGCTGAGAAATCTGGGGTCCCCCTGCAAGAAAACTTCTTGGGACTCCTGCTGCAAGAAAAAATCTGGGCCCCCTATGTTATGTGAATTCAGAAATTATCGGTACGGTGTCGGTGCCAGCTATTTCTTGTAAGCTATATTATTACCATTTATCATGAATTATAGAAAGAACATTTTTTCGGTATTTTTCTTTTTTTTTTCGTCTGGGGCGGGAGGGAGGAGTAAATATTAATTTTCGCTTGGCCTTGCATTTCTTTAAATTCGAGTTGCTCCAACACATTTCAAATCAAAGAACTAACACATAAATTGCAAATTGAATGAAATGCGGAGAAAAAAAACACCAGCTTTAGGCACTCCACCAGTGCATGGTCTAGTTAGATGACCATCCACATGTAGCGTTTCGACAGAAACGAGTACCTACCGTTCGGTAGGTACGATTGGCTCAAAGTTGTTCATCATTGTTCAACACAAACAATAATTTCGTTATTTTCTTTTCATTTTTATGTTGCTAGTAATGGTTCATAGGAACTAAGAAAATGAACTGTTAGTTCTGCTGCCCAGCTCATCAAGACATAATTTTGTGCTGACTAGTAAGACGATACCAGATAGGGCTGCAGTCATCTTCGCTTGCCGGTGTAATGAAAGACGAGTCAATCGCTTCGTTTTTTTTTTTTTGGGGGGGAGGGGGAGAGGAAAGAGGTAGTGGGTGGGGCATTTTGTTTTTTAATGCATACTACTAGAAATAACTACTGCAACGAATGAATGCATGTAGGTTTTGAGTGGGTCAGGCAAGCTGTCTGCTTCGAGCTAGCAGTTCGTGTGTCTAATCGTTTGAAAAATACGGTAATTAAAAAACTGAAATTTTTTCTTCTGCAAGCTCGGAATTCTGGGGCTCTCGTTGAGCGGGGCCCCCCGCCTTGCTGGGGCTGCGGGGGCTACACCTACGGCCCTGAGTCTCCTCTCGTCCATTTCAAAAATCCTTGAACGGTTTATCTACTCTGATCTTTTTGATGAATGTTCTTAACTCAATATTCTTCCGGCCACCCAACATGGTTTCCTTCCTAAGCGTTCTTGCCTCACCAATCTTCTCTCTACGTATGATCCCATTACTAAACTTATTGACGTTGGTCTACCATGTGACCTTGTTTTCTTTGATTTTAGTAAAGCTTTCGATACTGTCTCACATGCTAAGCTTTTGTCCACACTTACTACTTTCGGTTTTTCTCCTGGTATTATTTCCTGGCTTAACTCCTACCTACTCCTTAGGCTGCAACGGGTCGTCCTTCGTGGTTCCTCCACTCCTTGGCTTCACGTTACCTCTGGTGTTCCTCAAGGCTCCGTTCTTGGTCCCCTCCTGTTCAATATTTTCATTTGACTTACCTTATGTTATTCGTTCTCCTAATGCCTGCTATGCTGATGACTTAAAAATCTTCTCTGACTCTGTTTCCTGCAAATTACTTCAAGAAGACATCCAACGTGTTGCGCACTGGGCCTCTACCAATTCCCTTCTTTTTCATACTGATAAATGTCACGTTCTTTACCTTGGGAACAATAATCCTCACTTTCCTTACTTTCTTTCTGGCAAACCGATCACTCTGTTACTAATCATCCTGACCTTGGGATCCTTATTGATAAAGCTCTAAATTTCAATCTTCACACTGAAAATGTCATCTCTAAAGTCTTTCGTAAAGCCCATTTTGTACTGAAACATTTCTCCAACATTACACCCTCCCTGTTTGCTATTTTATATAAAACCTTTCTCCTCCCAGTCTTTGGTTAATGCTCCCAAATTTATCGTCCCTACAGTCTTTACTCACTTAATCGTCTTGAAAATTGCCAACGTTGCCTTACCAAACGGTGTGACACTATTCATTCGTTACCTTATTCCGATCGCCTATGTAAACTAGGGTTTTCCTCCATTCATGATCGTTTTCATCGTGGCGACATGATACTTACCCACCAACTTATTCACAATCTTCTTGATGTGAACCCTGTTTTTTCCCTCATTCCAAATGTTAACTTCACTCTTGGCCACCCACTCCGTATTTCTGGCATTGTATCTCGGACTGAACTTCGCTTTCACTTTTTCACGGAAAGGGTTGTTCAACCCTGGAACTCCCTCAATCTGTTGTTTGCGCTCCTTCACTCAACGCTTTCAAATCTCGCTATGACGCTCTAGTTGCTTAACTTCTTTGGGGTTTTGGGTGGGTGGTTGCTTCGTGCACCGTCAATCTCTATTTCTATTTCTACTCCTTACCCGCGTGCTAGCCTAGGCCCCACACTACGCTGCTTGCACGTTGGTCCGCCTCAATCCTCTGTTGTCGGCAATGAAGTTGTTTTTCATAGCGTGTAAAACCAACACATTGTTAAAAAAAATATACATAGATAACATTAATCGTAACCCTTCCTGGTTACGACCAACCACGCTAGCGGCAAAAAAGAGAGTGGTAGGAAGCGGAGAGGGTGAGTGGGGTAGAGCTGGAAGTGATTTTTTTTTTGCATAATTAACTGAGTTAATGAGGCTTGCGACGTAGTGGAAACTAGCCGATTGGTGGAGGGAGATCCCATTTTGTAACACAGAAAGGAAGATTGCTGTGAAGTAGATGGCCATTTACAACAACAGGGCGTTGTGAGAGCGATAGCGGGACGAGGCATGGGTGTTTGGAGATCCAGAGCGGCTACTGGGAGTCAGAGGGGAAAGTACAGGTTTTACGTGGCCTTGTTGAAAGCTACGCATTCGGCTGTTGCTGTTGTGAAAGCATCTGTGACGGGGAAGCGTGGGTCTTGCGATGCGCTTGTTGATTGTTGAAAGGATTTGGTGAACATGTTCTCTGAAGTGTTCTTTGGGGCCATTCAAAAACCACGTAGTCGTTTTTTAAGCCATTTTTAACCCCCTCTCCCCCCTGTGTGGTCATCTGCGGCCAAATCTTGGACCCTCCAAAAAAATCACGTGGCTCATAGCCAAACCCCCCCCCCCCCCCTTTCCACGTACTCAAAAATTACAAATGCAGTACCACTTCATGTAAAATTTATGTTATTGTGCCGTACCAGATTTGGTGAATTGATAGTGTTCGACATGAGAAACCCAACAAAGTACCCCCTACTCAACTTTTACTTTTTTAATAAACGCAGCTGTTTGATTCATCGTGTGAAATATATCAAAAACCAAAACTGGTAAAACAGGCCGCCAAGTTCCGAATGGTTCAGCCTTTCAAAGGGGTGATATCAACACACCAAAACATTCGCCAAGTTAATGGCACTGCTTAATAGTTCGAAGGTTAAATAAAAACTAGAACATTGCTACTTTCGGTAGCAATGTTCAAGTTTTGCTTTGACGTCCAAAGTATTATTCGGTGCGATTAAGTTGGCGAATGTTTTGATGTGTTGATATCACTCCTTTGAAGGGCCAAACCATTCGGAACTTGGCGGCCCCTTTTATCGGTTTTGGTTTTTGATAAGATATCACTCCTTTTTTTTTTTTTAATTGTGTATATACTCAACTCCACTGTCGTGCAGATGTGTAATAAAGTGCCACGTCAACAAGAAATTGGTTTTCAACAATTTGCTACTACCTTTTGCCTATGCCGAACCATTCTCAACTTAGTCACCTCTTTAAAGGATTTTGGTTTGGTATTAATTTTGTTGTAATTTGTTTTATTTCGTTAGTTTTGGTGTGTTGGTATTACTCCTTTGACGGGTCGAACCAATCTCAACTTGGTGGCCTCTTCACCAGTTTTTAGCTTTGTTTATTTTGCTTTGTTTTTACCCGTGGTTTATTTTTCGTGAATTGGACGTGAATACAATTTCTTTGCAATGTTGTTAAAATTTATCGTGATACACTAGTGTTTGTCTAGGCACGTACGTCAGTATACACGTTCTCCGAACTTTGGCGGTCCAATGAGAGACGATGCCGACAATACTAACAATGGTTATAACAATATTTTCGTACTTACGCGTCCTCCCACGCCATCCCAGCTACGCTCCCAGGCTCCAAACCATAAAAGGTACGCAGTTCGTATTGTACTGCACCCATTCGTCCAGTTTCATGGCTGGAAGCCTTCCCGTTATCTCGGAATCGATGAATAATCACCCTATGGGATTTAACATGGGGATGAGCGGACTAGCTAGCTAGCTAGGTAGTAACTAGTAGTAACACATTTGCGACGTTATTAAGGGTAAGATTTAGCATTGAAAGCAGCTTAGCTGGCATTCCTACACGAGTTAATTTTTGTCAGGTGGGTCATTGCTCTCGATTTCAACACAAGTTAATCTTTTGTACCGCATTATTATTTTTTCCCAAGTACCTGAAATGTGCCCAACTATGCTTCAAGATATAAGACACTGACGCTATGGCATCGCGCTACAATGGTTTACAACCTTGACAATTGAATTGATGTTATGTTTGTTGCCTAACTTGGCGTGACACACTAGCGTGTGTCTAGATTTACACCAAGTTTTTTGGTGATCTGCAACGGCCGCTGGACCAAACTTGATCCGAGATTCGTAACTGAGACGGAAAGTCGAAAATGGTAACCTAATATGTGCATATTACGTAGGCCATCACTGCACTGAATTGTCCCACTGAAGCACTCCACATTTTAACTGCACACTATTTAAATGTATTTAGAACGCAGTCTTACATTGTTGAGGACTTCAACGGGAAGCCGTGGTAGCCGCTAATTGAGACGCTATGGGTAGAGACTCTTGTACCAATTCATTGGAGATAAGGCCTTTCCCTTCAATGCAAAAGCCACGTGGTTTACTTGGAAACCCACCCCCCCCCCCCCATTGTGGTTACTTGTGGCCCAAAGCCGACCTCCCCCCCACCCCCTGACCGACCACGTGGTTTTTGAATGGCCCCTTTCGTAAAAAGCACACTTGTCAGCAAAATTGATGGCGTGTTTGCCAAAGCTGTGGTTAGACGAAAGGCGGCGTCCGGATAAAGAGTTGCCCGGTTGGAATGCCGCCAACGAAACATCTCCAGAGATTACAGTGTTGAATTGAGACCTTTTGCCTTTGTGGTGGCTAGAAAACCTTCAGGCAGGCCTCCCTTGCCAGTTTGATGGGTTGGAGCGAAGGCCTGTTAGTGGTGACGACAGGAAGCCGTAGAGGCTTAAGATTCGCACGTCCAAAACGGTGATTGTTTCTGTTAGTGAACTGCAACAGGCTTCTAACTGGCGATGACGTTATCATAGACGTTTCCTGAAGCCTTTCATGGAACAAAAACGACGTCCAAGGCGGCCTTGATAACGGGTACGGCCGCATGTGAGCCTTGTCTGTTGATGTTGGCTTTGCATTCAGCCTTTCGTGATAGAACGAAAGGGAGATCCAAGGAGGTCATGACAGTGGGTCGAGACCGCAGGAAGGTCTTCCTTGCTGAACAAAAAAAGAGATTCAAGGTGGCCAAGCGAGTGGAGGCTGCGTGAGGGTCTTGCAAATCTTAGACTTACTTCAAACCTTTCATGATGGAACGAAAGGCGAGATCCGATGCAGCTGTGCTGACGAGTTGAAAATGCCTCGAATTGTGACTTTGTTGTTAGAGATGGTCTTGTGAGTTGACGTTTTGGTTTAGGTCTTTCGTGGGGAACAAAAGAAGAAATGTGATGTGGTCATGCTACATGTTGAACAAGAGAAGCCCAAAGTCAACACTACCAGACGTTTCGAGCAGACTCCAGCTCATTATCAATGGAATAAAAACACAATACACTTAAAATTGCATAAAGGTGCATACAGACAACCAAATACAGGCAAAACTGCCAAAGTCAAACAACAATTCGAACAAGTTTTAGAAGGAGAATTAAAAAATGTTAAAAATTTAAAAAGAGGAAGAGGAGAGTGACCTCTTTTTCGTTGACTTCTTCTGGTGCTTTCAGCACAAAGAGGTCACTCCTCCTCTTCCTCTTTTCACATTTTTATATTGTCCTTTTAAAACTTGTTTGAATTGCAGTATGACTTTGGCTGTCTGTTTGCACCTTTATACAATTTTAAGTGTATTGTGCTTTGTGCTTTTATTCCCTTGATCATGAGCTGGAATCAGCTCGAAACGTCAGATAGTGTTGGCTTTGACATTGTGCACTTTCGACTTCTCTTGTTCAACATACTTCGTTCCAGTGCTTACATTTTCCTAATGCTGATGTGAGGTCGCATGGGCTTGTTGTTGTTATCGTGCTTTAAGCCTTTCGTGATGAAACAAAAAGGGGATCCACGACGGTGCTGATGACGGGAAGAGGCTGCACGTAAGGAACATGCTTGTCTTTGTTGACTTGACTTGAGGAGAATGACGAAAGAGAGATGGACGAAAGAGAGATTCCAGGCAGCCAAGATATCTCGGGCGGCCATGATTAGGGCAGAGGCCGCAGAGGCCATAGGATGTCGCTTGTGTTCGTTGCCATCACTGTGAGGGATTTAATAATGAGGGGTGGAGGCCGAATCAGGGACATGTTAGTTTCCTTTGGCTCAATCCACAATTTTTCATAATGGAATGAAAGGTTGATGCAAGGCAGCAATGGAGGGAGGCGGCCGCATGATGGTCTTTCATGTTTCTGTTGGCTTTACTTGTAAAAGCAGTGCCATTGGAGCAAACGAAAGAGCAGACATGGTCGAAGGTCTGGATGGCCGGGCAGCAAGAGAAATGCAGACGATCACGTCAGTTGATGGTCTGAATACAGGGTCAGGCGACGTGGTTGACTTTTTAATTGTGCTGCCGTGTATGGCCGACGGGATAGCAGACGAAAGACACGGGGAGCCAGGAGTCGCCCACAGGCAAGTGGTAGACGGTGAGGGCAAGAAGCTGATCAAAGCGGCGGCGCAGGGAGAGATGACCGTACGGGTTGAACACAGCGACAAAAGTGCTGTGCAGTCGAAGGTCCGGATGAAAGAGGCGATGACGGGCAGACAACAACAAAGGGTTAGCAGCCGATGGGCTGGCCGGTGAAAACGTCTTTCAGGAAGAGGTTTCTTTCAGAGCGGCTTTGGATCTAGCCATCGTTGCGTGGAGGTCTTGACGAAAGAGTATCAAACAAAAGAATTTACAAACGAACGAGAATGTTGAAATGTAAGAGAATGAGGAAAAAAGAAAGCGTGTCTACACTGTGGACAGCTAGAGGAAAAACGATGGCTACCGGCCGCGCCTCGCTGCTTTTATAAGGAGAAGTGAGATTGCGCATGTGCACTAGGGTTACGCAGCTGGATGGATCAGAGCAACTTTAAAACCTCTAAAACCTCTGCGGAAAAACAGCATTATGGAAAGGAATGCATAAATTTAAAGGTAATTTCCGAATGACATATAGAAAATAGAAATCGTGCTTTCAGTTGTTCAGTTGCTTCGAGTTGTTTCAAGTTCAGTTGTTTCTTTTTACGTTCTGGATTCCAGGCAAATGTACGGTAACCATTACCTCCCAATTTATGACGTCACATTTCAATTCATAAAACTGCAAGCAGCCTATAGGGCCAACTGACTTCTCATTAAAAAATTAGATTATTTAACCATTAAACAAAATAATGGTTCAGAAAAAAATGTAAGCATTTACGATTTATAACACAGAATTAGTAAGCCAATAGCAGTTGCAAAGATAAAAAAATTAGGGTCAGGTGACGTCAAAGTTTTCCGTTACCTTGTGAGCTGCAAAGTTGTCTTCATTAATGAAGACAGCCCTTTGTAGATATTCTAAAGCTTCCCTGTTGTATTCTTCTCTTTCCACTTTTTGTCTGCAAACTTTAGCTAACTCAAATGCAGCCCGGGCAAGTCGCCACAGAACTTCGTCATCGTCGTCATCCTGTAAAAAAAAAAAATGTAAAAAATTACGCAGTTGGTATTTGCTTAGCAACGAACAAATAGTTGTAAGGTTTGGGACTATGAAATTAAATATGAATATTTATTGCAAATTAAATCCTTGACTTTAAATATAAGTACATTTCCATTTTTTTTAATATTGTAGAGGTACTAACTAGTGTGAAGATATCTCGATTCACCGTGAGTGAGCTGGAACACAAGCAATTGACAACTATCTTAAAAGTGGCTGAAATCTGCACCCAAAGAAGTCAACCACTTGACTCATAAACAACGTCACAATCACTGAGAAAGTCATTTTGTGCTATTGTTAATGAGCCATATGAACAGCAATTACTTCAAAACTACTAAAAGCTTGTACAATTAAATGTGTCATTCCCTGGTTGAAACTATTGCTGAATGTATTATCCCACTGTTAAATTATAAAAATAAGTATACTCTAACCCTAATAAATACAAATCTCTCCTCATTAAAAAGATGCAGTTTATGCTTGGTTGGTTGGGTGCTTGGTTGGGGATGATCATCTTCTCCTCTGGAAGTAGAAGGCTACAAATATGAGAAGTTTGTCAAAAGAAAGCAAATTAACCCGTTCGTTGTGTAGGCGTATTTTAAAAGTCCGAGCTGGGTCCTAAATGACCGAAATTAACGAAAAATGACCATTTGCAACAATGGGCAACAATCACCCAACAATACCTCAATAATACATGACGTCATGATTGTTGCCAATTTTTTTCCGAAATTATCTGGAACGTCCATCAACAATAGTCTGGCACCAACGAGGAGCGAGTCACTAAATTGTTGTTCTCAGTAACAATCAGTAAAGACGCGTAGCTTTTCGCAGTACTATTTTATTACACGTTTTAAACTTGGAGTTATTCATTGAAAGTCTATACACTGACAAATCCAGGACAAGAGAATAATTGTTTAGCAGTAACACAAAGACAAAAATAAATTAAATACCAAATTATGTGTAGAAAATATATTCACACCAGTAAAGGGTGCCAAGAATATTATTGTCTGCATCTGTATCATTTCAACCAGCAATATTCGAGCATTAGCGTTTACGTAAAGTCTGTTAGCCGGTTCTTTCCTTATTTATGCTAAAACATGAGCAGGTTTGGATAAGAGTTATTGTCTTGTGTGGGCTTAACTTGCGTTCAAACCGTAGCGTTGTCACTTGACGTTCTGCAGTTGTTTCGCCAAGTGAGGGGTCATCAGAAAGAGAGCCGATGGAAAATGCTGTACTGAGCAGGACGTAAAGAAAAACTCTTAAAATAAGTGAAACAAGAAAACCCATGTAAAGCGTAGTGCTACCAAAAATTTCAAGTGATGTGTGGTTCTTAGTACTTATATTAATTCCTGTCAACGATTCTGAAGTAATGTTTGCGCTGATTGAGTGAGCGAAGCAAACGAAATCAGCGTTCGTCATCGGAAACAGCACTTTTTCCTAAATTCATTTAGTATGTAATATAAGCTAAATATTTATTCATAGTGAAAACGACCGACTTTCTACGTTGGATAAAAGGTCATTGGCCCCAGCCCAAAAGTTCAACAGGTATAGATACTGAAATTATAACATTACAACTCGGGAATGACATTATTGACCATTTTTAATTTTGTTTAAAGTAAAAACCGTGGCGTGTTCTGTTGATGTGTGATTCATGGTGGTCGGCTGTGGTGATGGTCACGGTTCTGAGGTTGCACTGATTGAGTGAGCGAAGCGAACGAAATCAGCGTTCGTCATCGGAAACAGCACTTTTTTCTAAATACATTTAGTAAGTACTATAGGCTAAATATACCTAGATACAGAATGCTTACATTACAACTCTGGAATGACATTATATGACCATTTTTAGTTTTTTTTTACCACTTGTATTATGAACTGATGCACTAAGAAAAACGCGCACATTATTCGGATCATTTCCTTGAACATTTATTTCATAATTTTTGCTAGGAGTATTTGTCAGCACCATACGAGGTTCACAAAGAATACTCCTCGAGCGCAGCGAGACGCGGCGGAATGAGTGAGCGACTCCGCTAGTCTATTATAAAAATAAGTACACTCACACACTAATACAAATCTATTATAAAAGTAAGTATACTCACACACTAATAAATACAAATCTTGGTTCTAATAATACCGTAAATCGTGTATAAAATGCTCAGTTGAAGCTAAAGCCCATCTCTTAAATTGTCGCTTTTCCGCAGCAAAATTAACTAAAAGCTCTATGATGTAAATAAGAGTGTACTGCTTGCTACGCTTACTGGCCCCTTCTCCCTTCCTGGGGTAATAGTGGAATCTTTCCTTTGGCTCCCAGCACCTGCATGAAGGCCTGGTCTCTCTCTCCCCTAGGCTTCCTCCCTACTTCACAGGAATTAAAAGGATGTAAAAATTGACCTTCAGGGGTCATTCAAAAGCTTCAATTTTTGTGCGATAGATGTCCAAGACAGTGGAGTAAACGCCCACTCCCCTATTTTTGCCAAATTTACCGTATAAGCCATGAGCGTGTAATACACGATTTATGGTAAGTGCACAAACAAAAAAGTCAATACAGACAAGCAATCTTCCAAAATCGGCCGTGGCGTGTCATTTTATTTATTTCCTTTCAATTTTTTTCCATCAGTATGCAGAGCCTGGCCTACTTAATTTTTGAAACATTTTTAAAACTCTTATTCTGTTATGGCTTCAACAAGAAAAAGACATGGAAATAATATAAGCAAAGCAGGTTATAGCCAACTTGGTGTTGTTTATTTTTGAAAGTTTGTTTCTGTCGTTTTACACCTTATTACTTATGTCTTCTAACAGATCTTAACAAAGTGCTAGATTTATTAAGAATATGTATTGCAAACTGTCACATTACCGTAAATCCCTTTTTGGACAACCAAAACGTCTGTTGAAGAGGAGGAGTGTGGAAGTGTGAAGGGGCACGTCTCTTGAGCTGTAGTAGTCTGAAGAAACCAACTAGAAAAGGTTGCCGAAAATTCGCAAGTTTTTCTAAAAGGTTGAACAGTTTTGGTGCTGCGTTTTTGACCGAGTATCTTGATTATGAACGTCAACCAAAGTATTTCTGCCGAACCATCGGTTTTTTGGTTAATGCCTTCCCCTTAAATCTCAATTTCTCTGCTGCTATGTTTAACTAAACACTTCATCCATTTATATACAGTTCATACTTCATGCATTTTCGCATCGAGCAGACTTGTAGACAATTTAATTCATACACTAGATTTTTTTCCCAATGAGATTTGGAAACTACCACGCGTTTGTGCCGCTATTTTCTGGAAGTTGGCTCCAGGCCGAAAGTTGGCATTAAGATGAGTGAACCACTCTCTCTTGGACCAAATATCAGTGCTTTTGCTGGCGTTTTAGCAAGCAATCGCCTCCAATACTGTGTTTAGTGTTAGAATAGAAACTAGTTTTAATTGTGTTGAATTCTGGAAGGGTAAATAAAATAAACTAACTTTGTGAATAAATGAGAACGCCGTGTAAACACTAACATGAATCCAGATCACCTACATGAATGATCACCAGTGCCGTGACTAGACTTTTTCCAAGGGG
>JAHWFP010159037.1:0-13522 GCA_023313725.1 Lithobius niger | reverse complement strand
CCTTACTACTGCACAGGGTTATGCCCAATCATAAGACAACTGCCCCTCACTACTGCACAGGGTTATGCCCAATCGTAAGACAACTGCCCCTTACTACTGCACAGGGTTATGCCCAATCATAAGACAACTGCCCCTTACTACTGCACTGGGTCATGCCCAATCACAAGATACCTGACCCTGATTGTTAAACACAGTTATGCCCGATTATGGCACAACTGACTCTCAGTATCACCAATCATAAGACAAGTGCCCCTTACTGCACTGGATTATGCCCACCACCCTAATTACTGCACACAGTTATGCCCGATCATAACACAACTGACTCTCAGTGTTACCCCCCCCCATAATAAGACAACTGCTCCTTACTGCACCGTGTTATCCCCAATCATAAGATAACTGCCCTTTACTGCACTGGGTTATACCCAATTACAAGATAGTTACCACTAATTGTTGCACACAGTTAAGTGCGATCATAACACAACTTACTCTGAGAGTTACCCGAATCAGGAGCGCATTATATACACGTCCTCTTATATTTATGCTACCCCTGCCCGAATCAAGTTGCTCTCATCCATAGAGATCTCTCACTGTTTCGCCCTTGTTTAGGCTCGTCAGTAGAGAATACTTTGTGGGTGAGAGCAAAGGTGCCTTGCTGGTAGTAAATTAACAAGCACAAAACCGGGCTGGCTTGAGCAAGCTAAAAAGCAGAAACTATACTACTTGTATGTGGCCCCATTCCACTGAATGTTAGACACCCACATTAGGCTTATGAATGGGAGTTGATCACTTACAATCGAGGTGCTCTCACGCATGGAGACCTCTAGACAGGGCGAAACAGTCTGTCTACAGATTTCTGTTGGTGAGAGCAGCTTGATTTTTATTGAGGGAACGTTTTCTCCCTAAAAAGCATTTTAATGTTGAGGCTTTCTTCCTTACTGGACCCTGTGCACCAGATTCATATATACATGATTTGCAAAGATGGCTACCACATGGGTAATTTTACCGAGTAGATTGAAATCAGCTAAACCATAGATTAGAAAGTTAACTAGATTTATACCACGGCCGTGACGTCACGCTAACTCAATGCCATGCTAAATTTCCGTTGGTTAAATACCGTTAACCAACACCGGAAGTGTGCGTTATCGCAAAAAGTGTGGGTTATCAAGTTACCCCACACTTTTGCCGATAACCCACACTTTTTCCAATAACCCACACTTTTGACACTTCCGGATCACGTGACCGGGAACGCACACACCAACAACCAAATACAGCGTGCAAAAAAAAAAAAAAAGTAACGCAATAAAAACGTACAAAACGAATTACTTAAAAGGAATGAAATCCCATCCCTGCAAACTCTTATACGTCTGGCCTATAAGCTATTCATTCTGCGTTAACTCCCCCCCCCCTCCCTCCACAAACTAAAATGCAATGACCTTCATTCATACCGATACCCTATTATCGTATTTTTTAAACAATTCTCAAACTTTACAAACGCACAAAATGCTTCGAAAAGCTTCGAAAACACAAGCGAGCTGGCTAGCGTGAAATACGGCGAAACGACGCTTCACCTCCTTCCCACCCTCTCTCCCCACAAACGGACGCAAAGAACTCGTCGGTCAACCATCCACTCCACCCTCCATAAACTAAAATGGAATAACCTTCATACATATCGAGATATTTTAACAAAACACAAACACGTTTTAATAAAATAAGAGTTAGCTAGACGTCCCAACCGTGGCATAAAACAGTTATTGGTTAGAATCTCACGGTTATTGATTTTTAACCAACGGCTGCGTTCATTGTCCCGGTTCTCGTATGCAAAGTCTCGAGCTGACGCCCTCGACCTTCGCATACTCGAGCCGGGCCAATGAATGCAGCCGTTGGTTAAAAACCGATAACCGCTCGCTTCTAACCAATAACTATTACATAGCGTCTCACTTTTTCCTGTTCTACGCGGGGCCCTAGCGATAGTTACGGCTACTAACACTTCTGCTAATGCTTTTGCCTTAGAAGCAGTACGAAGGCAAAGCATTATCGGAGGTAGGAGTAGCCGCAACTACCGCTAGGGCCCCGTGTAGAACAAGAAGAGGTGAGATGCTATATCTAGTTAATTTTCTAATCTATGGCTAAACTCTTGTTACAGTTTAAAGGTACATTCTGCCAGTTGTTGTTGTTTATTTTTTAGGAAGTACAAACCCAAATTGAGTTATCTGCCCTACGACTGTGAGATTATGATGTTGTTTGTCGATATGAACAATCGAAAAAATGTCTTCTTATTGTTTTCAATTGCATAAGTAATACTATATAGTTATTTTTTCTGGCACAAACAAGTGCATTTATTGTGACTACATACGAAGGCTCCAGACCGAGTGTCGTCACAATTCACTCTCCCACTCCAGAATATCTACAAGGTGCACCGCACTCCCGGACAGAGAACTCCCAACAACCGAGCTATGTGACTGACAGGACTGTTCTTCTCAAGCCATGTAAAGTGAATGCGCAGATAAGTAAACCTGATGCTCTGAGCTAAGACTATTTTATTTCAAGTGTTGAGGAATCTCCGGGCACCTCCTCGCACTTCGTGTATCCGTTTACTTAATAAAAAAAAAATTACTGGGCTCATTTTTTCTAACGTTTTGCGAAACGCAAGACACTTTCATATAAACAGCTTTCACTAACAACTAAAGAAATGGTCAACATAAGTCAAGGAGTCGATTTTCAATTTTAAAATTCGTATTCCGTCAAGAAGTTGGTTCTAAAAACTGACTAAATTCTCTACAGATTTCTATTGTAAATTAAAGGCAGCCGACGTGAATAATCCAAGAAGTTATAGTGTTCGCGGCCTATCTTGAGTTCGCCGCAGAACGGCACAGCTAATCGATTGTACGTTTTTGGCCGCAGAGTGCCTTGTTGATATCCAAGATGGTTACAAAAACAATGGCGGCCATCGATTAAAGCCACCCCATCCAGGAAGACGTAGCCGCTCAAAAAATACTTGCATGCCTCAAGATACGCCGCGCACACATATAGGTATTGGTTCTCTCGTCAATCAATACAGCTAAAAACTGCTTGACATCGTTGCACTTTGCTATCTGCAGTGCTAGATATCGTAATCTGTCGTGCTATGTAACCACGTGATCAACATTTACGAACAATGACCGAGATAAGATCCATCACGTAATGTCGCTACGGTTTAATGCAGCAAAAACGACAACACCAAAATGTTTCGGATTTAATGATATACACCATTCTCAAGCATTTAGACAAGCCAAAGTAAACAAGCGGCTACAGCGACTGCCTTGTCGCACCGGTCTTCTGTGCATTCCTCCACTTCCAACGTTGAGGCGCACACCTCTGTTATAGTATACCTCTGTCATGCACTACAACAGCTATCTCTATTATACTAATGTAAAAGCAGTAGCCATCACAATTGTCGGTTAAAAATGTGTTAGCTTTTAGGCCTATTTTTAACCAGCAGTTTTAATTTCGTAAGTAGCAGTTAACGGAGATATGGATTGTAAAGTAAGCTTATTCATATTTGCAACACGGTGCGCCTACAGGCACACAGTTACAGTGTTGCAATGTAACGCGCCACGTTGCTTATATAGATCAGTGGTAGTAGGGAAGACGCGAGAGAGACGCTGTTGATGAAGTCAACAGCGACTCGTATAGCAACTTGACGTTACCATGGTAACATGATTTTAGGCCTAATTTTAAAAATGCAGTTTTAATTTCGTAAGTAGCAGATATAGGCCTAATGGAGAATTTGGTTCGACGATAAGCCTATTCATTCATGCAACAATGCGACGAAACTATTTTAAAAGAAACTAAAATTCATTTGTTTTTATTGAGTGTTACCTTAGGATTTTAATTCTAGATGTTTAATTCGACAATCAAATGTTATTATTTAATTTAGTTACGTCGAAGAATTCTATTAGCTATAAAGAAGTAACGATGTTTTAATTTGCCATGTTACTTAACTAACTTCTCACACTGAATATAACCTTGTAAACAATACCTGGTATACCGTTGCGAAGTTGAAAAAAAGCGACCCACGGACGGACAACATCGTTGCAATAGTCTTCTCAACCGGTACGCCAACTAAAAGCGACGCCGCATGTTAAATAAAAAATGCGCAAAAAATATGGAAGGAAACGTGCCATAAGAAAACCAAAAAGAAAATGGCGCCATCCAGGGTGGTACTGGGTTAGTTTTTTTGCATCTGCCCAACAATTAAAAAAATTGGTCACCGGCCGAGGGGGGGGGGAGGGAGGGGGAATAGAGGCTTTAAAGTGTTTAGGGCGTCGGACGAAAGTCCAATTGGGAAATCGTCTAATGGGATTATTGATTAATACCTGCCTAAATAAAAAATCTGGAAAATTATCGAAACGGAATATCGCAGAATGGATAAGCGTATAATGGATAAATGTCTAATTGGACAATAATATAACTGCGGTTTTTAATGTACAGCGCGAGCGAGGCAGGGTCATTAGAGGATTTTCTATCATACGAATTTCGTGTTAGACGATGTTCCGTTATACTGTATATATTCTTCCAATTATGCGATTTTCTAGTTAGACAATTTCCCCTCGTCCCAAGTGTTTGACTATATCTATAGACACTGATATAGTGACCTTGTGTTGCAGGATACATACACTTATTGGACAAATTCATTACACATTTTATTGCAAATGTGCGAACCCTAATTGGTTCAATTGTATTGTCCGGAAGAATGGAAAGTGGGCCCGACACTTGTCCAATATAAAGCGTAGAAGGCCTCGGTATCGACGTGGAACGTTCAACATTTAGCACTGTGCCTTACTACATTATGATGCACAACACTTAACTTGAAAACAACTCAACCAAAATAATTTCGGAAAATAATAGATGTTAAAGGTTCATCATTACGCTAAAAAAAAACTTGCTAATAAGTTAGAACGGCAAAGTTAACCAAAGAAGTGATAATTTCGGCTTGGACGAATGTTTTGTTGTCATCAGTGTTGTGAATGTATACCTATCCGATTTGAGCGATGTGAAGTGTGTTACAATATTAATGTTTTGGTTACGTTCTTTCCATATACGGGCGGGAAATCTCTAGGTTACCGACCTATGGCCAAGCCTCCCTGGATTAGGCGCTTAAGCTCTAACCACTGAGTATCTCTGGATTATCTGGATGTGACTTCCCGGCCCCACGATGGGATCTCTATAGCTGTTACGTGGCAGTTTAAGAATAGAGGAGAAGATTGTGCATGGGATACGCGCAATATGATGTTCGGGAAAAATGTCAACAGCATGCGCGGGCCGTGCTGCAAATGTCAGTATTTCCCAAGCGAAAAATGTGATTAAAACATAAATAATAAACGAAGAGCACAATGGAGCCTACACAAGTGAACCACTAAGGATGACAAGTGAGCAGAAATGACGACGACAAAAATTACCATGCTTTAATTTTTCGGCATTGTTATTATTGTGCAATTCATTATTTTTTCGGTAATTATTTGGAAACCTTACTTTTCACGATATCGACTTAATTCACCTACCTATTGAATCCTTTCGTCGTTACAGTTCAGAAAATCATAGCAAAACCTGCGAAAAGTTTATTTATTTGTAAATAGAGTTATTAAAACGTGTTAAGACACTACTCGCAGCCATAGTGAGGCGGACGCCATTCTGTGAGACAAGAGCGCAACAATAAAACCTGATTTCGACCAGTACATTAGTAAACGGAATTTATCTCACTCCGGACAAGGTTTTGGTTGCGGTTTCTCATGTTATATGTTTAGCCGCAGTGAGCAAGGCAGCGCGAGTGGGGCGCCTAATTTGGAAAAAAAATGACCATGACTTCGTGAACAACGACCTTGATTTCCAAAAAAAATTGTTGTCGATTTTTTCCGTAAGACCTGCAAATTAGGGTTCATCAAGGTCACTGTTTCCAAATTACATGCCTCGCACGCGCTACCACGTTTGCTGCAGCTAAACATATAACATAAGAAACCCGCAACCAAAAACTTGTCCGGCCAGAGATAATTTCCGTTTCTGGTCGAAATCAGGTTGTCTTGTTGCGCTCTCACCTGACAGTATGGCGTCGGCCGCACTATGGCTGTGAGTAGCGCTTTAACATATTTTCGTTGTTTAACATATTTAACAAGTTTTTCGTTATGATGTTCTGAACTGTTACGGCGATAGCGTGAAAAGTAAGGTTTCCAAATAACTCCCATTTTTTCTCAGCACGCTAATGTGCTACACAGTAGAGCATATGCATTATCTACCGAGCTAGCTGGAAGGGGCACGGGAGGTGAAAAACAAACAGCATCCTTTAGTCAAGCTGTAGGGACAGTAGATTTCTTAGGCCTGTCTAATCCTTTGCTTCGAGACATATATTAAAGGCGGGATGCCACCAAACGAAAGTTTGTAGCATCTGGAGCCACCAAGTTCTCTCTAGTGCCTGCTCGTAGCCAGCAAAGGAATGCACAAAGAAATATCTTTCAACACAACAAACGACCCACGTGCCTACTTAATTTTTAGTGAAAAGTTGGTACGTCCATGTGCACCTGGCATCAAGCTGTAAAAGTTAACGATATTACTGTCACTAGATGGCGCCACGGTGGAGTATAAAGAAAATAACGTGGCGCCATCCAGTGACATTAATATCGTTAATTTTTACAGCTTGCTCCCAGGTGCACGAGGACGTACCGAATTTTTACTCTATAATAATATGGAGGTACGTGGCTTGTTCGTGGTGTTAAAAGACACTTACTTGTGCATTCCAGTGGTTGGTTAACGATATTACTGTCACTAGATGGCGCCACGGCGGAGTATAAAGAAAATAACGTGGCGCCATCCAGTGACATTAATATCGTTAATTTTTACAGATGCTCCCAGGTGCACGAGGACGTACCGAATTTTTACTCTATAATAATAAGGAGGCACGTGGCTTGTTCGTGGTGTTAAAAGACACTTCCTTGTGCATTCCAGTGGTTGGTTAATGATTTACTATGCACAGTAATACCAGTAACATCCACAAAGTGCTACATCTACGATTTTGTAAAAAAAAACAATGTGGTGAGAATCACCAGTGTATTCCCTCTCTGTAACTTGTTTTTTTGTGTAATAAAATTAAGCTAAATGCAAGGTACACCCCCAGCAAAAGTGTTAACAACCGTAATAAACAAATGGGGACGACCAATAGCCAAAAACGAATAGTCGGGGAGGGAGCGCGAAAAGGGGGAGGCACTCCCCCCCCCCACCATTGGCTTGCCAAACCACGCTACTGTTTTTACCTCTGCGTATGTCTAGTGGCCCTTGCAGCTAGCTCAATGACTGATCCACATACGAACTCCGCAGTGAATAAAGCATTATGTCACTGCTCTGTGCTTAGTTGACACTGTCCTGCATGGCACAACGTGGCTTTAGACCTGCTGTATTTTCACATATTAGCTTATTTTTTGTTTATTTAATTTGGGTTAGGGAATATTCATGAATAAAAATATTAAGTGATATATTCCTAAGGCCGGGAGTAATCTTAAAATAAGGAAAACCGCTAGTGCCCTCTAAGGCGGGGAGGGGGGGGAGAAGGAGGGATATGTTAAACTGGTAGTTCTCGCCTAGCATGTTTTTTTTTAAATTTAAATTAAATAATGGGGAGCACGAAGTACTGACGTTCGTGTTTGGGCTAACAACAATTAACATACAGTTGAACAATTATTTTACACTAGCGGAAAGCCCGAACAAACTTCAGGCAGAAGCGTGTGTGTTGTCATAAAAGCCCGAAAAACTACTGGTCTTAATAACTAAGCAGCACGACCAAGGCTCGTCTATTCCCCTACTAAGTCACGTATCCTACAAAATCCTTTTTTAACCCTATCGGCACATGCTCCCCAACCCCCACCTCTCTCTCTGCCCTCCCCCGATATCGGTGTATTCTGCCTGCGTTAGGTTACGCTATTCCCTTCTACTCCTGCGTCACCCCACACACAGATCCTCTTTTCCCCCACTGACCTTCTCTGTCCTCCGCTCTCTCCCCCTCCCCCAACAATCATGGGTCGCAAATATTCCAACTGGGGCAGGGGAAATAACCATGGCGAATTTATTACAATTAGGCGTCAATACGCATAAAACGTTTCACCACCACATTACAGTACAATCTTTTCGCCACCAGATTACAGCAGGAGGAATGGAAACCCTTTCCCACCGCCACCCCCCCAAAAAATGCGGGCCCAGCCACGTTGTGCCAGTCTCTTCCCTGTTACGCAAGCTGGCCGCCAACTCCAACCCCTCCTTGTCACCACGTAGCGCCAACGCAATTATCCGCGGCGGCAATATCTTTTTTTGTTTGCATTTGTCAGAACAGACGCAAACGAAAATTACAAACACGACGAGCGAACGTGAACCGAATGAGAACTGTAAACAAAGCTAAGCAACCTCACTCGGCCTTCTCAAGTGTGTGCACCATATCAGAGGTTATGGCATTGAAGTATTTACCGCACCGAGTGAATTTTACTTAGTCAATATTTCCTTGAAAACTACATTTTTCGTCAATTATCCATAATGCGGGTCGTGAACCCAGCCAAGTATGCGTCGTTATACTATCACAACAATGTCTCGATTACTAACAATGCAAATCGTTCAGGTACAAATATGTTCGACGATGGTTCGCCAACAATGCGCTAACACTGACCTTTATTGCAACAATGCCGCTGAGGTATTTGCCCAGAAACTCAAATGCTCATCATCGCTTTGCTCCCCGCTAGCAAATTATGATGTTAGATATCTACATTAATATTTTACTCAATTATCAAACATTCACCCCTCACACTTATTTACAAGCTACATATTGTAATATTACGTACTAAACTAAATAAAATTATGAACTGTAAAATAACTCTCTTCATCGGTTACCTGAGTTATTTATTCATTTATCATTTTGTTTATAGAGTAAGTAGGTTTTAGTTTTTAAGTTTTAAATTTCCAAAACGGCGCAATATTGTGACATACCCTATGTAATCTGTTAAAAATGAAAGGAATAAATACATCGTTGACATTTTTCCAAAATTATTTCTCCAAAGTCGTAGGCTCGTAGGTTACTGACATTCCTAAGAGTTTTTTTTAATTATTTTCCATTTCAAAATAGTTTTTTTTTGTTATAATCAAGTAAGTAGTCGCTTAGTCTACCGATGTTAAGAATTTTGCGACCAAATTTAACTTTCTTAACTTTTTTTTTTGTATTATTTTTGCTGTCATGGAAAAGAACACGAATGATTTTATATTGTATTTTGTATTCGTAAAGTCGAACCCACAGTTTGATAAATACCTTCATTTTCACTAAATCCTCATTCCATTCTGGTCTGATCTTCACAACCAGTTTTCGGATTTGTTCCTCAACATTTTCACCGGCGATGGTGACGTCAATACTCTCCACCGCTTCAGTCATTTTCTGTGAATTCTGCGAAACTTTTGGATTCCGACTATTAAATTACACCGATCACAAAACTTTGTTGACTTGCTGCCAGTTCAGTTGCGAGTCGAAAAAAAGATAATTGTGACCATTCACCTGACGTGCTTGCCCACACGCCCCTTCAGCAGAGATACTGGCTGAAAATACGTAACCCGTAACGTATTGATATTCGACCTTCGGTTTAATCACATATCGTAATATTTATCAGAGATAAACAGCGTGAAGGGTGCCACTCTTGTGCCTGTCTTGTGGTGATAATGCGATAACGCATTTCAGAGTTTGAACGATATCAGAGGTTCAAAGTTTGGATGGCATTGCCCGGAGGACTTATACTGCTTGGCCGATTTATCGGTGGCTTAGTTTTTTTTTTTTTTGCTATATCGTTATCTCCCATTGTAGTGCTTCCGATACCAGTATTCGCAGGGACCTTGGATTGGACGTAAGTTTGGTAGGGTCGGTCCGCTTAATACAACGGTGCAGCACGAGAAACCGTGCGAGATTTATCAAATGCGTCTGGCGTCACTGCTCCATTTCACACCATTTTACTGACTCTCATTGGCTGTTGAGCTAGAAGGAACGCGGTCAAGCTTTTACAGTCAGGGTCTAGGTGTATAATTTTGTCAGTAAGAGGCTAGTAAGCATTAGACCCTTATTTCCTGGTGGCTAGTCTTCGTCCTTAAGAATAGGAGCAACAAATACATTTTGACGAAAAACTGTGAGATCCTCCTATAACGACCAATGAGATATAATAATAATAATAATAACAATTCGTCACGATAGCAACAGGTCTGGCAAGGACCCTAGGACCACTAACAGACAGCCTAAATTACAAATAGAGGACAGCCACATATAATGATATTGATTGGCCATGGGAAGGTGAGAGGATAAGGTGTTGGAACACGAATGCCTTACCACCAAGGTTAGACCTGCCAGGGACGCTAACGTCCCCGATGGCATCGCCAAACGTGTTGGACACGGGAGGTGTAGGATTGGCCCAAGTAAAAATAAAAAGCAGATGAACAAATGAGACTGTTAAAAAGCATTGTTATGTAAGTTTTGTTATGAGAAGCAATAAAAACAAAAGCATCTCCAAAGTGAGAATTGTCATAATTTAAAAATAGTTAATTTAAAACACTTTGTTGCAATAACAATAATATCATACTAATAATAAAGTTTATCACAATAAGTGAACAAAAAACACGGTAGGGCTACAATAGTGGCCACTATTGAGTTACCAAAAAAGTTTAAAAAGAGTAAAACCAGCCATAGGCTGAAGTCAATAAAATACAACAACACAAAACGTAAATAAAAAAAGAAGAATTTGTTGTGTTGTAGTTAGCTCCATTTAACGCAACTGGAGAGATCTGTTTTATGAATTTTTTTCTTGAACGTAGGCAAAGAAGTGGACAAAACAACTTCAGTTGGGAGGGCATTTCAAACATTCACCACCCGATGAGAGAAGAAATACTTCCGACAGTCCCTGCGAACCTGACTTACAGTCAATTTAAGAGGTGACCTCTAGTACGCTCATCACCTCTGACCTCAAAAAATGTACCACTATCAATGCCAGTCTCCCGCTTTAAGATTAAGTAAGTTAAACAGAGGTCGGCACGTAGCCTACGCAACTCAAGTGAGTCAAGTTTTAAAAAATGCAAACGTTCCGTGTAAGTCATATTTTTTAGACCGGTTAAAAATTTGGTGAATCGCCGCTGAACAGACTCAACGTGATCGATATCTCTAGTTAAGTGTGGTGACCAAACTTGGCAAGCATATTCCAATATTGGTCTCACAAATATGGTGAAAGCCCACACTAAGGTCTTTAAATCACCAGACAAAGCAGCACCTCAGCATGGAAGCTCTCTGTCTGGCCTTCTTAACAACAGAATCACAATGTGATCCACATTTCAAATCGCTGGTGATCCGCACGCCAAGATCAGTAACTTCAAATATATGGCCAAGAGTGGTACCGAGAAGGGTGTAATCCAATTTACCATTCTTGGCTCCGATATGAAAAGTCTTACATTTGGGACCAGATATTGGTAGTTGCCACCTAACAGACCAGTTCTCGAGCATCTTAAGTGAAGATGAACGATCAAGGTGGTCAATCAGTTTCGATATGGAAGCATGCAATTTCACGTCGTCAGCAAATTTTGGCATTTTAACATGAGGACAATCAGTGACTAGATCATTTATGTAGATCAGGAACAGAAGAGGTCCCAAAACGGACCCCTGGGGAACCCCGCTGGTAACATTACATTCAGAAATAGTGCAGACCCCACACAGTGGTAGTGACCCAGTGGTAGTGTGTACGTATCATGCTTTGCTTTATGTTGAAAAATTTATTTGTCGGTTTGGTAATATGACAACATACACGCAGTAGAGAGCATTATTGGTTGTCATCAATTACCTTAAATCTACGTAATTCGTATAAAGATAGCCAATTAAGATTTCCAATTCCAATTAAGATTTATGAACGGTGTACATTGAAAGTGAATGTAGATGAAAGCTACGATGTATGAATGGTGTATGCTGAAGGTGAGCAGTGAGGATGAAAGGCACGACGTATGAACGGTAAATATTAAACGTAAATAGTGAAGATACAAGTTATGAACGGTGAATATTGAAGGTGAACGGTGAAGATAAAAGTTACTAATTACGATGTGTGAAGTGAAATGGTGTTTTAGATAACCTGCCGATACAAACGGTCACGAAAAATGAGATGGTGAATGAGACTGAATTAATTTAAGACACTGCATCAATTTGGGTCAAAAGGGTCACAATCAGTTGGGTCAAGGGGTCAAGAAATAAAGTTGATACGCGGGTCATCCCATCTCACCTCGTGCCGAATAATTGATTTCTTGATATTTCGACTGTTAATCATATAGTCTTCACTAGAAGCACACAATTAAACGGTTAAAAACCGAAAAAAAAAAATAACATTAAAAGTCTATTAACCACACGAAGAGTAATGGACTGTTAATGTTATTTAAAAAATAATAGCTTTTAACCTTTTGATTTGTGTACTTCGGGGTAAGACTAATGCGATTAACAGTCCAGATATCAAACCATTCATTTGGCGAGTTTCTAGCAAATAAAATATCCCTTGATACTCAATTTCTTTCATACAGTAGAGGGGCCCCCCCCCCCCCGCGTGTATTCGGGAAGAGAAGGGCCCCGGAAATGCACCGTGCTCATGTCGATTGTGGCATGTAAACGATCCTAGGCATTTCCTAGAGAAATTGTCCCACACGAGATAACCTTAACAGTTGAAAATTATTTAATTCGACAATTTGCCTTTTCCCAATTACAGACTGAAAAGAACATAAATTTTTAATAAAAAGCAGGGTATCAGGCAAGAGTGGACAAAATTGAATAAACAAAAATAAACAAAATGTTTGAAAAACGTGAAAAGTTGGAAAAAAAACCTTAATTTATTCGGCAAACATCACAGAAAGCATGAAGTTACTAGAGTTTGTATGCGAGCTAAAAGCCAATCCAAACAAAACAATTATAAGTAACAAAAACATAAAAGATCCGTTCTTATATCTAAACACACCCGAGGACGTAAGCCATTGTATAGCTCGTTGCCACAGCGTCAGTTTCTAATGCCCTGAAGCATAGTTGGGCACATTTCAGGTGCTTGGAGAAAAATAATGCGGTACGAAAGCTTAAATTGTGTAAAGTGGAGAGCAATGACCCACCTGACAAAAATTAACTCGTGTAGGAATGCCAGCTAAGCATAACGTTGCAAATGCCAGCATAACGTCGCAAATGTGTTTCAGCCTCGCTAGCTAGCTAACTAGTCCGCTCATCGCCATCTTACTTCCCATAGGGTGTAATAATCTTCACATTATTACACATCTGCAGGTTATTTGAGTTGAGTGTAATACACAATTAAAAAAAAAAAGAAGTGATATTCTATCGAAAACCAAAACTGGTAAAAGGAACCGCCAAGTTACGAATGGTTCGGCCCTTCAAAAGAGTGATATCAACGCACCAAAACATTCGCCAAGTTAATCGCACCGAATAATACTTTGGACGTTAAATTAAAACTTGAACATTGCTACC
>JAHWFP010159036.1:20331-71145 GCA_023313725.1 Lithobius niger | reverse complement strand
CATCTCCAATTTATGAAGAATGAGTGTAAATTGTGATCGACGTCCAACTGTTATAACTAAATTCCTGTTGACTTACGTGACACCAAAAAATTCCAGTTTTTGTTCAATCCAGCGAATTTTCGAAAACAGCTATACGGGTTTTCTGCCACAGGCTAAGGATGCGAGACGCGCACGCACCACAACCAGTCATGATTTTACTCCAACCGTCTGCTACATTCTAACTTCCCACTCCCTCACTTGCGGTGGAGTAGAATCTTGACTGGTTGTGATGCGTGCGCGTCACACATCCTTAGCCTGAGGAAGAAAACCCGTATAGCAGTTTTTGAAAATTCGCTGGTTTGAAGAAAAAATGAAAATTCAATATCAATTCAATTCAATATGATTGTAAATCAAAGTAAAAATGCCGAAAAATTGGTAATTGGCATAACTAAATTCCTCCTATATTTTTGGACAAATTCCCTATGATTCCTGAGTGCAACAGCCTGGAACAGACTTTTATGAAGGAAGGGGACAACGTTTTAGAGATTCCCAAGGTCAAGGCTATCTGAAAGTTGTTCATTGATGTTAAAATTTTGCGTGCGTGCATGTGCAGGGTGATTTTATCCCGGTGTTGGGCGTGCTCTTGGCTCTTGTCTCTGAAACACACGGTTTATGTTGAGACTGTGGTGAGTGAACCGTCTGTCCCTCTCGAAGAGTAGCTAATGCAATGTGGGTGTCAGGTGGATCCGCTGTGCCCAGGCCCGGTCGCTCAAGGGGCCCGTTCGGCCTAAATTTTTTTCCGCAATTGTGAGTTTTACATGATGATTACAAACAACAACTTCAATCCAACGGCAACAACTGAAGCACTGTAGTGCAAGCCTGTCGGCATGTTAAGCAGAGGATCCTTCAAAAGTAAGCAGCCCGGATTAATAAACGAACCAACCCATTAAGAACAATTTGAGGCCAACGAATTTTATAACATAATGTAAACCTTTTAAGTTTTTAACGATTTCAATCTGGGGAGGGGAGGCTCGCTGTTATAGTTAGTCCCAGGCCCCTAACTTTGATGTGGGGGCCCTGAATGTGGTACTGTCTAGTCAATTGTCAACTCGCATCTCCTGTAGTACCTAACGTGTGGAGAAAACTAATCTAGATGTTAACCTATACCCAACCTTTGAAAACCAAACCTATACTTACCGTAATATTTTAAGTTATTTTATGTGTTATGGTTACGGTGAACAATTTATCTCATAAAACTTGTCTTATTATTTTCAGAATTCGTAGGAACTTGAGACCTAGAAGGTTTCCAAGTAATACTCAGGTAGAAAATGGAAAGGATAAGAGTGAAGAAAAGGATAAAAGTGAAGTTGTAGCTGAGGGAGAGAAAAATTACATATGTGAAACATGTGGTGCCAAATTTGAATTCAAACAAAGTTTAGCCAGACATAAACACCATCACCGCAAAAACAGAGAGGTAGGACGATGTTACTTTTGCGATACCAGATTCAATTCATTACCACAGCTTCACCAGCACTTGCCAACTTGTGCTGGCCGACTGAAGTCAGTTGAACCCAAACGTCGTGAGCCAAAAAAACAGTGCGACTCAAAACATTTCGAATCTAGACAGAATGACTCAAAACGGGATGAATCTGAAGAGTGTGAACCGACACGGCATGAAATACACAGCGTAACTCAGGACGATGCTAGTTCTATTGATCCTAGTGAAGATATGGAAGATGTAGATTTTGTTCTTAATGATGAGGGTGACATAGAAGCTACCCAAAGGACTCTGGAAGAAATGAGACAACGTGAAATAAAATTTGTAGAAAATTTGTGGGAACTTCTGGCTCTATTACTGGATGGTAAAAACAAAAGCCGCATTTTGGATAATCAAAAACCTGTGGCCCAAATTTTAGAAGCCGTTATTGTTGAGTGCGGCCACGAGCCTATACGTGCTACTGGAACGTACACCAGCCGCTTACGTGAAAACTGCAAACTTTTGTTTAAAATTGCCGTTGGGCCTTCTGTGGAGAAAATGCTGGCAACAAAGCCTATTGAAGGCGTACTAGAAGATGTAATAAAAATGGGTAAAAACAGTGTAAAAATGGGCAAAAACAGTTTAAGTTTTTCCTCTCAAGAGGTTATTGACATAGACTCGGTAAGTCTTTCCTCGCAAGAAGTTATAGTCCTCGACTCGGACAGTGATGGTTGAATTTATTGGTGATTCTAATACTTGGTGTTGCAAATTGTGTGTGACAGTGTAGTAAGAACTGTAGCATTGTGACTTTATGCAAAGAATGAATGTTCAGCAGTATAGAAATGTTCCTGTTAAGTAAAGGTTAGTAATGCTGAGAACATTCTCATTTAAGTGAACAGGGAACTACGGGTGTGCGAGCTCAATTTTTTTACGTTGAACCTAGTTTGGTGGTAGAGGATCAATTTCAAGTCGAGTTCAAGTTACGAAGATGCAGATGTAAGTTCTTATAATTACCATCAGATAACCATAAGGGCAAAAAAAATGCCTTGTTTAACGGGAGCGTGCGTGTAAACCCTATCGCATGACGCCTTTTTATCAGTTCATCTGCTTACGAAATTTGCGATAATGATGTCGCCGTCCAGATGACGAATGTAGAGATCAGTGAATATCTTTTCCATCATGCGATTTAGTGAAGAATTCTATATAAAGTAAGTCAATTTCAATATTACGTGTAGCACAACAGCAATCACGTTTTAAGATTGACGTTATTTGCACACCATACTCTGTTTCGCTACCGACAGATGGCGCGAAATAAGATAAAAAACATAAAAACCACCCGCATGGCCGATTTTGTTGTTAAACTCCCATTAAACAAGGCACTTTTTTCCCCTTATGCTAAACCAATTAAATCAAATTTTTCCTGTATCAAAAACACAACACACTTCCTGACATCATCATGGATGGAAATAGATTGGCACTGTCAACGATTTTAAAGTTACCACGTAGCCAGCACCACGTATCATGAACTAATTATTATATAACTATTAACTACACAACCTATGCCACATTTTTAAAGCAATAATTCTATAAAGAAACATTGGTTGTAGAATTTAAGTAAAGATATGTTTTGCTGCAATTTATCAAAGAAAATAATGGTTGTTTTTTAAACTCGGCAAAACTTGAAAAATTCGAGTTTGAAGTTTCAGATTGAGTCAAGTTTACATAATGACGTTAAACTTGAACTCGACTCGAAATTTCAAGTTTCACTCACCCCTACATTGAGTACATTGACCCCTACATTGACTGATTTGGTGCTGTGTTTTTTGTGCTCGGTGTGCAAGTCTGTATTTATTTACGTAGGCTATGGTCATAACATTGGAAATTCTTAATTTTGATAAGCGTATTTATGCTTGGGGGTGTGCCTGCCTTACATTTGAAAGCATTGGGTTTTTAGTAGGGATGTGCCGATTATCGGATTCATATTGGTATTGCCAGTTATTGGAGGTAATTCCGATATATTGGTACCGCCGATGTACACCTCCGATGTGCCGATATTCCGGATTGGATCACATATAAGCCGCACTTTTTTCGGTATATACGATAACGACGATAAATTCGCTAAATATTGACCGATTTTGACCTTCAAATACACCATTTTAACCCTTTTTTTGCCAGCATTCCAATGGTGCAAACCAGAAGTCATTACCTCCACCCGTTCTGAAGTTATATAAAAAAAACCATTTAACTTACATTTTTCAACAAACGTAGCTTGCAAATAGATACGAAAAACTGCTGCTTGCTGGTAATTTAGAACTAATATATCATAAAGTGCTCGTCTGTTGATTAAGTAATATCAACATTTCACATATTTAGATTTTTACATCTTTACAATTGTGCAGAACATGTTTAGCTGCATGTACTTTTTTTGTGGGGTAAGGTCTGCGAAAAATTGCAGGAAAAAAAAGCTTTGTACTACACATTTAATTTTCATTAATATTTTTATAAGGCTAGATTAAATAAATACAAGTTTTTTTCTTGCAGTACATCGGCAGCAGAAACTGTATCACACTTTCATTTTTTGCAAAATACAGTAATCATTATTTAGTGTTATATCGGCAGTCAATATCGGCCGTTATCAGCATTCCGTTTTAACAGTAATCGGTGTTGAAACAACTGTGTGGAATTTTACTTTGAATTTTACTTGCCATGATTGACGGAGAAATTACGCTTTTTCAAAGTTCATCACCTGAGGAAGAAAGACGTCGTGCAATTTAAAAATTGTCTTTTGAAAATTTATCATATCACGAACAAAGCAGGTGATGAACTTTGAAAAAGTGTAATTTCTTCATCAATCATGAACAGTAATCGGTATCGGTACATCGGCAAAAAAGCTACAACGGCACACCCCTAGTTTTTAGTGACTCATGGATGGTTAAAGAAACGGAAATTAGTTTAACGTTCAACGAAGAAGCACAATGGATTCCACGTTGTGTATAGCTAAGAATGACAAGTGAGTAGCAATTACAGTAAGTACTTAACGAACAAATGAATGTTGCTCAGAATAGCAAAGGTAGTTCTCATCCTGTGTTGCCGTCTGTCCATCTCCATAATAACTTTTGAACCATTGTTCAATTTATTTCAAATTTCAATATGCCTTATTAAAGTGGCACTATCACCGATTAAAAAGCAAACGAAAATACCATGGTGCCGGCGGCGGTGATAGCGGCGGTGATTTTGTTAACCTTTATAGCTTGCTCCCAGGTGCACGGAGACGTACCAAATTTTCACTCGATAATTAAGGAGATTGTGGCTTGTATGTTTCGTTAAAAGAAATGTTGTGCCTTCCTTCACTTGGTACAAGCAAGTGCTAGATAATACTAGACAGCACTAGATGTTGCCAGATTCTGTAGACTTAATTGGTGAAAGTGCCACCTTAATCTTCAGTAAACAAATGATGGAGTTCTTTACGGTGAAAAATCTTAATCTTGTGTTGTAATCACAAAAGTCGTTGTCTTATTACTCAGGAAAATTAATAAAAAATTAACGAGTTGATATTCAAGAATCATGCTCACGACAACTTTCAGTTATTAACGGTTCAAGACCACTGATAGGCATTTTTAACCAACGTTTTCAAATTTTGGCATAAACTTAACGTTTTGTAGCATCCAGATAAACTAGTTTTACAGTGTTTGAGCATATAGGCTACCTTTGATTTTGGATGGTGCTAAATTCAAGTTGTTCTAAAATCTAAACCTATTAATTATAAACAAGTCCTAATAGGATACATTAGAATAAGGCCATGCAAAGTTAATTGTTTGGTTTACTGGTGTGTGCGGGTGCCTTAAATTATTGCGGGTGACATTTTTTTATCTCAATCTTCGTCCTCCCGCTAAAATTCGTATTTTCGCAAATTTTGACCGTTTTTGACATTCCAGTATAGCCTACCATTTTAACCAGCTCGAAACGAGCTTTCCAATGATGGTAATTTCCAGCCTCTAACTCAACCCACTAAGAAGTTATTTGGCAAAAACTAAAATATTAATTAAACAACATAAATACCATATTAGCAGAATATTATACTTTTTTAGGCTGCCTACATACACTTTTAGCTTTGAGCTAGGTACACGGCAAAGAAATGTGGTCAGTTAAATAAAATAAAATGCCTGGTAGCCTGGTGCTTCAATTTTCAACCTTGCCCGTAAACCAAACAATTTTTTTTGGATGACCTAACAGAATTACAAATCCATGCAATTGCAACTTCAGTGTAAGGTATTGATTGGCTCTTAGTGTCACACCAAACCAAACCAAACCGAATCGAACCTCCTTTGCTCGGCCATGTTCGGAAAAAAATGTCTGTATCACCACTAAGGCTATACCGAACCGAACATGGCCGAACAAAGGAGATTTGATTCGTTTTGGTTTGGTGTCTGGTCTTTTAAAAGTAAAACATTGAACCGAACGTATTTCCACTTCTAGTTGACAGATTTCAACAGTTCAGTACACCAGTTTGGAAGTTTTTTTGGCCAGCTTTCTGATGGTCCTAATCTTAAGTTCGTAGCTCTGTCCGTTCTGAAGTTATGAGGGAAAGTGTAACGGTACAGGACATTTCTTAACGCTCAAAATGATTTTCAACTTCTGCGCACTTTACAATATAGCTGCATTTGTTACAGAAATTGAACTCTTATAAGGCCGTGAAAAGAAATAAGTTTGTTTCTCGGGTATTTTCATTCAAAAAGTAACCAGACCACCAGACTTTTTATTTTATTGGAAGTAACTCAAGTCTTACTTTCAACTCCTCAAAACACTTGCATTTTAATTTTACGGAGCTGAAAGTGGTTAATTTAGGCTAAATAATCCTTTTTTTCAGCTAACTGAATTGCTTTTCCTTATAACGGTAATAAATTTAGCTTGAACTAGCAAATAAAAAGCATCGACAGGGGGAAATTTGACCACCAGGCAGGGCCTGAGAAACAACTAATTTTTTTTTCGTAGTCTAAATATATGAATCTTTATGTACCGAGTTGTTTTAAATTTTATTTAAAAATTGATTGGATTGGCACATGTTTGTTCGGTTCGGAAATTCTCGGCTCGTTTAAGGCTTGGTTCGGTTCGCCTGAAAAATTGGTGTTTGGTACAGCCATAATCACAACTAACGAAAATAATTTGGCCATGCAAAGTTGAGCTTTTAGTTTGCATGGACCTTTTCGTTGTGGATCAACATATTTTATCTCTGCTTCGTCAAAGTTGACTGATTTTAACAAATGTTAACTTCCAAT
Source organism: Lithobius niger (assembly GCA_023313725.1). NCBI lineage: Eukaryota > Metazoa > Arthropoda > Chilopoda > Lithobiomorpha > Lithobiidae > Lithobius > Lithobius niger. The sequence goes on along the minus strand of JAHWFP010159036.1, from coordinate 64,413 downwards.
GTAAGCAGCTCGAAGAAAATTTTTCATTGGTGCGTTTCCTTGGTAGGGTACATATTTTACATTTCTAGCTCAAAGCACGGAGAAGTTATTTGGTTGAAAATTTTTTTTAAGTAGGAATGATACAAATAGCAAATTAGGTCACGCAAAGTTAATTGTTTGGTTTACAGGTGCGTGCGGGTCACTTATTATCGCGGGGTTAAAATTTTTTATCTCAATCTTGGTATACCCGCTAAAAATTGTATTTTCGCCAAATTTTGACCGTTTTTGACATTCCAGTATAGCCTACCATTTTAACCGGCTCGAAACGAGCTTTTCAATGGTGCAAGTTTCAAACCTTTAGCTCAAACCACTAAGAAGATATTTGGCAAAAGCTAAAATATTTTTAATACTAGACGACATAAATGACACATTAGCAGAATATTACACTCTTTTAGGCTGACTGCATACTCTTTTCAGCTTTGAGATAGGAACATGTCAAAGAAATATGAGCAGTTAAATAAAATAAAATGCCTGGTTGCCTGGTGCTTCAATTTTCAACTGCGCCCGTAAACCAAACAATTTTTTTTTTTTGCATGGCCTTATCGCATTATTTTATTTTTAGGCTGCCATATAAAGCTGGTGAAGCTTTGAGCTTGGGCCATTGAAGAGAATAAAATGTCTGGTGCTTTTAAAATTACCGACCTTTCCTGTAAACCAAACGATTTAATTTTTGAGGCTGTAGATTTTTCATGATTGTTTTTAAGTCAAATAAAGAGTGCTGTAGATTACTGTCCTAATCGAAAGGAAAGACGAATTCTTACAGGTACAGGAGACGTTCAAGAATGGTAGGCGTAATCATTGCAATCAACGATTCCTACCTGAATGTTTATCAACTGTATTCTACACCATTGCTGGCTTGATTGCTTGTGTAATTTTACCATGCATATAGCACGTTACTGATCTTATTCACAATAGGCTTAAACATAAATAAAGGTATGGTATACTATAAAACGCTCTGCCAAATGACCCTTCTTGGTTTATCGTCCTTGTACACTATTTGTGAAGTAGAAGTCGTGTAGCTCAGGGCTAGCAACTGATGGATTGAATTGCTCAGATGGATATTTGCTACGATAAAATTAAAGCGACGAAAAAAGGACTTAGGATTTCTGTTTTTGTAACCTACAGTACTTCCATCATGTGAACCATTTGTTATTTCAGTGAATCCATTGTAAAAAAAACGTTGAATAGGCCTAGTTGGCTTTTTTGCTTTTATATTTCCACCACTAGTCCACAAACACCTTGACATTTGAAGCAGTCGAACACACAGCGTGTCATCCTGTGTGTTAAGATGACGTCAATTTCAACAGTCCTGACCACGAGCGCAATTGGAATACCAACTGGAGCACGGAAGCAGAAGTTGAGCTGCTGTGTAACTTTGAACTTCTGTTATTATAAATTCAGCGATAATTCACTGTTGACGCAGGGTAACCTGGCAAATAGTGTAAAGGATGGGACTTACCTGAGGTGAGGACGGGTTTATTTGCTAGAGAGTTTACGGTAAACCATAGAAGAAAGCAAAACCAAAGAACAATACTAGGCTATAAGCTTAAAAAATGTATACAGTAATATGTATTGGAATCTACTGTTATTGACTTTGTCGCGAACAGTGGCAGATATAGACTGGTGGACGAGTAGGTTTATCACATTATCAGAGGGGCGGCAAGCTAGCCGCCAGTAGAGCCATGGGGGCGCCAGAACATCTCAAATTGCAGCTGCTCCCCCAACCCACCATTGGATCTGCCACTGGTCCCAAAACCCAAGTATAGTGTACACTGCAGTGTAAAGGCGCAATATCTGTATTGGGACAATTCGGTTCGTCGACTTGAATCCAAAATTTTTACGCAATGACAGGTGTATGCTGCATAGGTAATTTATGATGTACTATTATACTGTACTTTTTCTATGACCACTTTCACCAACTTTCCTTTAACTTGTCTCCCTCTTCACCAAGCTGTCGGTCTTTGGCAGCTATTGTAACACTTGGCAGCCTCCAACACCCAGTCAATTGAATAAATGAGCATTTTATACATCACGTCATGCTTTGAAGGTGTTTTTTTTCTATAGTTTTCTATTTTCTAAACGGTAGTAGACTAGAGGAATATAGAATTGAAGCTAACAGGTTACCGGTTTTCAAATCGAGTAATTTTTTTTCCGACCTAGTGACAACAACAGTTTTTACCATAATGCATGGTTGGGTTTTTGCCGGGACAGTGGCAAGAACATGGTTTTTAACGGTTATTACTGGCTAAAACTGGCAAAAACCAGCAAGTTGCAAGCTTATCAAGTTATTTTCACAGTAAGATATATTCTTCTCACAATATCTAGGCCCCTATACAAATTTTCGATAGTCAGTCGCATAAATTTGCATAGATATTGTGAGAAGAATAACTTTTACTGTGAAAATAAGCGTATGATAGGTAAATAAGAAGTGAATATGAATTTTCAAAGTAAACTATGTGAAGTTTTCATGAGGAGCTTTTATAATTACCCAATATTTGACTATTGTAGGGCATACTTTTTTAAAAACTTGACTTCCAGTCGATACCATATTTATTAAAGTCTATTTTCGCCCAAAGCAGGGGTGGTGCCACAGGGGGGGGGGGGGGGGAAGCCTTGCTCCCCTGTCGGGGAGTAACCGAGACTATCGTCGGGGAACAGCCGGAAGACGAAGTCAACATGACGACATAAAATTCGTAAATATTTGGTGAGAAAAAAGGTCAAAATAGAGTTTCCGTTTTGTTGTCAGTAGTCCTACTTTTGCTATCTCATCACCTCTATAATTTAAGAGCTGTCTTAGTTAATGCAGGAACGTCAACTAAATATGTACAAAACAAAACTTGTTAAGATGTCTAGCTAAGTTTTCATCGTTTGAATTTGTGATAACAATGAATTGAGCAAAAATCGTGTACAGTAAGTGGCTGAACTGAAAATTGATTTGCTACGTTTGGTGCGTATTTTCCTCCATACGTAAGTAATGTCGTCTGCTACGTTACAGAGTATGAATTTGGACGTTTTACGTTAGACTATCAACGCCATAATTCAAGAGGCATCGTAGTTATGAGACGTTTGTTGGGATGGCAACGCCTTACCAGTTATCTCTGAAAGGAGAGGGCCCGATTTCAAATGGCAAACGCACAACGCAAAGTTTGTGAGGGTTACACGGACCCACAACAAACTAAGCATAGGAGACCAGTGGCCAGCTTACCGGTCTCCCAACCAAGAGAACGCCAATCAAATTCAGCGTCTAACCAATACAGGACTTTAAAAAAAATTCACTGTGCTCACAAATGGCTAAATACCTTTGAGGGCCAATTGTGTGTTCTTGCTATGGTTATAGCCAAAACGTCAGCTAAATTTGTATAGAACAAAACTTGTTAAGCTTTTCTTCCAAGTTTTCGTCAGTTGAAGTCTGAAAAAATATAAATACTAAAAGTGACTTGGCCAATTCGCCGAATAAGCCTTCAAAGTCCTATGTCTTTCCCCCGCCCCTTATGCCGCTGATCGTAATGGTAAAAGAAGGCACAAAGTTTTTGCCATTTAGAGTATTGATATCGCAACAAAGAGTGCTGCTACTAAGTTTCTTGTACCGAGTGCGTTCACTCAAATTAACTGACACCCAGCAAGACATCAGTTAACTAGAGTGGCGGGGGTTGGGAGGTGAAAGTTCATGACGGCCGTTTTTGTTTCGATATCACTGCCTACAGTGGCAAAAACTTGGCTGGTTAAATATTGTTAAATTTTGAATTGGTAATTCCTGTAAACATTTATGTATCGTTCGCATCTTTCAACCCATCGAAGTTTTAAAGTATGCATTGCCTGCGCTACAACTAAGTTCGCTCGCTCTATGCTCCATTAACCCGTCCCATACATTGGTGTATGCCTACACAAGAAAAAGAAACTTGTATTTCAAGTCCAATAACGAAAATCGAGCTTCGCTTCACAAGGTTTTCCTAGACTACGAGCTTCGTTAGGTTTCCATGGAAACCCAAATGACGCAAGCAAAACGCAGCCGAGTCATTACAGGTTTGGTCTACAAGCCAAGAGGACGATAGATCAAAGCGTGGACCGACTTAAGAAAAATAACAACGTTGTGTTGAAGGAGTTAACGAACCACTAACACGATACAATGCTGTGAGCTAGCATCAGTTGAAGGCACCATTTCGATAGCGTTGCCCATATTCTAAACGCAGCATCCACGTTCCAGAATCTCCGTCATCCAATAGGCTGATGTAGGTCACGTGATCTCGTTTTAGTTATGAAAATTTGCAGCGCTTGTATGAAGTGTTGTTCCTTTTTAAAATTTACCGCTATTTTCTTTATATTCCTCGACGATTCTACGGTGCTGCTTCTAGGAGTTGAAAAGGCGCCTTTAAAATCACAAAAAACCACAAAAAGCAAACCACTCACTTTCCAAAATCGAAAAAAATATCAAAGCCAGAGACAGAAGGGAAATAAACGGGGGGGGGGGGGGGGATTAAATAATGTACAGGTGCTAAAAATTTCTTTTACTGCCAGGTGATCTTCAAAGTTTGCAGAAGATTTACGAAATTTCAGTTGATTTTAGATGGCATCATCATACCATAACTTTAGTTGAAAAGTTTTCGTCTTTTAGCCTAAAAGGTGAAGACGAATACGCGAATATCTTTTGTCACTATGCATTTGTAAGTAATCCATTTTGCAATGAGTAAGCAATAGCCAGTTATAAGAGGAATTACAAGTCATTTGTTGATAATGGACCATTCTTTAGAATGGAATGGACAGACAGCGCCATCTCAGACACGGTTTTACTAATGTCTTATGCATTAGGACTAAAGCGGATGAAAAGGCGACATTCTACATTGCTACACATCTAAAAAGGCTAGTTCTCAAAGGAGAGAACAGTGTAAGAAGAAACCTTTATAGAAACATTTCATCCGACATCCATACTGTAACAATAAATTAATCCAATTCTAACTTCGTTATAAGATTTATCTGCCTTTGGCATTGGGGTGTATGACAACTTTCAGCAGTTTTTATTATTTTATTAAATTAAATATAGTGTCTTTTAATTACTATATTTAATGGCTGCATTACAGACAGGCCTTGTGATGATACAAGATACACTATCCTGAGAAGGAAAGAAAAGACAATGCCTCGATTGGGACTCAAACCCAGGACTTCCCACTTACTAGGCGGGAGCACTAACCACTGCGCTACCAGGGCGGATACTGGCTGCAGGCTCCAACCAAGCTGAGTAGCTATTCAATCTTTCTCAGTGGTGACCTATAGGCCACAAACATGTCCATTAGCGTGCTAAGCTACTAAGCAGGAAAGTCCGGGGTTTGAGTCCCAGTTGGGGCAGTTCTCTGTTCTGTCTTTCTCAGATGAGCATATCTTGTTTCCTCACAAGGCTAGTGTTTAATGCAAACTGTATGCTTAGTTAACCCTTTACCTTATGATTCATTCCTTGTTTCCGACTTAGACTGGCATACAGGCAAGGATCAGCAATGGGGAAAAGCAGTCACTGTGTGAACAACCAATCAAAACGCAGCAAATATTAGTTTGATAGGGCGAGCATGTTCATTCTTTTCGTGGCATCAGTGAAAATGGGGTAGCGTGTTCATTCTTTGCACGGTAGCAATGAAAAAGGGTGAGCGCAATCATTCTTTACATTGTACCAGTGAATATGGATGAGCGGCCGGCAACGAGAAGGGTAATGTTGATTAGCAGTAACATTCACGAGTACAAAAGATAGATTGCCACATATATTTTTCACGGAAAACTATTACGTAGCAATCAACCTGTAGGACCTAACTATGGCCAGTGAACTATCTGGCCCGACCTACAACAATATTAGAGAGGTAGACAAAATGGCCACCACTACTATCCAGTTTCTTCCAGGTCTGTTCAGGAATTGACCAAGCTAATTGCATCTTTGTACGGTGAGTCGCGACATCTATTGGCAGCTAGTGGCCGTTTTTAAAATAATAACTTTAATTATTCCGTAGATTTGCATCACAAATTTGCATTAGCTGTAAATATACTTTTAAATAGCTTTTAAAGTTGTCCCTCAGCTACACAAGTTATTTCTCTGTGCTAGGAAAACAAAGGTACATTCGTGTGGCCAGAAAGTCTTGCAAGGGAAGGAAGGTGCTTTGGGATTTTGTACTGTCAGTGTCACCCTCGGTTGACAGAGAACGGCAACAGAAACATTCAATCGCGTAAATGGCGTTTTCGGTGGTCATATTGTCCAACCTAGTTGCATATGCTAGATTATCATAGCTTAATACGTATGAATGATCCTAGTTAATTTGCATGCAAGTGGTCTTAATTTTACGTGAATTTGTAAATGGTAACGTTAACAATTGTTTTCATGGCTGGACTAAAGCGCCTACTTTGTAAAGCGGCGAACGATTCAGGCCACGAGAAACAAACCCTCGGTACTCCTTTGGGACCACCCTTAGAACATCCTTGGCAGCTTCGTGGTCTTCAAAGGCAGCAAAAACACTTGCCCCAGTCCCAGTCATTCGTGCAACCCCATATTTTGACAGCCACTTTAGTGCATTTCCAACGACAGGGTACAGGGAACAAGTAACCGGCTCACAGACATTGACACAACCATTCTCTAGGTAATTTACCAAAGTAACTGCCTTGCAGTCACGACGTAGTTCAGGACTGGAGAACACAATACGTGTACTGACATGTACGGGAGGAGTAAGAACTACATACCATGGTTCGGGTATATCAACCGGAACAAGATTTTCACCGACTCCTTCTCCCCAGCTTGCAAAACCACGTATGAAAACGGGAACATCGGCTCCAAGCTGGAGACCAATTTTAGCTAACTGATCCTCAGTTAAATCCAATTTCCAGAGTTTGTTTAGTGCCACAAGCGTAGTTGCGGCATCCGATGAACCTCCTTCCAGACCACCGCCGATAGGAATACGTTTGGTAATTTCAATATCTGCTCCTAAGGTCGTTCTGCCAGTCGCAAGAGCCTTTGCTGCTTTTACAGCAATGTCTTCGTCTTCTAGTATGTCTTCTGGTCCCATGACACGTCGTATTTGTCCGTCGGAGCGAATCTTAAAGTTCAAGTCGTCTCCAAAGGAGAGGAACTGAAATACAGTCTGCAGTTCGTGGTATCCATTGGGACGGCGACCTAGAACATGCAGAAATAAATTTAGCTTCGCCGGTGCAGGCCAACTTGATTCAGTAACAAACGGACCCTGATTATCCATTGTGGTGTTTTGTTTCTTGTAGGTGGTAATAGCAACAGTGCAGTTCTTGATTTGATTAAATAGGTCACAATATGGTCGTAGATAAAGGGTTAAAAGCGCTAAAATTTAGTTTTTTGTAGACTAGATGGTAAACCGCAACAGTGCAGCGCTTGATTTGATCAAGTAGTTCACAATATGGTCTTAGATGAAGAGTTAAAGGCTCTAAAATTCGGTTAATGTAGGTTAGATGATAAATCGCCACAGTGCAGTTCTTGATTTGATCAAATAGGTCACAATATGGTCGTAGTAAAGAGTTAAAAGCTACAAAAATCACTTTCTTATAGGCTAGATGGTAAATTGCAACAGTTCAGTTCTTAAGTTGATAAAATAGGTCACAATAAGGTTGGATCGATACAGAGTTAAAGCTCCAAGATTCAGTTTCTTGTACGCTAGATGGTAAACCGCAACAGTGCAGTTCTTGATTTGATCAAATAGGTCACAATATGGTCGTAGACAAAGAGTTAAAGGAGACAAACTCAACTATACACGCAAGGACTTCGCAGCACCTTAATAAATAAACTATCGATCAACTAAATCAGCAGTCTTGTAAAGTGAAACACAGCGTCGGTACTAGCTATGTACTTATCTTGCGGTAGATTGCGCAAAAGAAACAAGTTATTTATTTTTTCCTTCACCGATATGGGTAAGTCAATAAGTTTAACTAATCCACCAATTTATCAACAAGTCAATAAACAACTGTCAGAGTCCACCTACATAATCGAACAAAACATCCTTATTCTTAGCACGGCTGTCTCATGTGCCAGAGGTTCTGGGTTCGAGTCCGGCCTCAGCCACCTCTGATATTTTCGGGAGAGATGGGTCCTGCGATGACTCGTGCTCATGTGGATTGTGGCATGTGAAAGATCCTACGTATAATGAAAGGAGTGAAACCAGCCAGAAAACATATCGTACAACAATCCGTTTTTGCTATCCCAGTCAACTTCTGGGAATGGGATAGCCGTGGACAACGTAGTGGTAAAAATAATGACTTCGAACGTGAGACTAGTTATCAATAAAAACTTACAGTGCGAGTTCCATTGATGATAATAGCGCGTAAGCGTAAAATTTAATAACGTACAATTATTGTTCTACGATGTGGCTTCTGGTTGGTTTCACCCCTTCCATTAAAATGTATAGAGTATATCATGCGACGCGCGGCCACAAGGGACGACGGGACGACAAGCCCCTGTGAGTACTACTGTAGAAACCCGGCACGATCTTTCTCGAGTCCTCCCAGAATGCAACACAACTCAATCGGCGCAACAATCTATTTGGCGAACGCCTTGCAGACAGCCACAAGAGAGAGGATAACAATGGCAGCCATTGCTTTGCACCTCACTCCACGCATCGACTAGAGAGACTGTGAGCACTAAATAATCACACCAGGAAAAGTTACTCGTCGGTTCAGGTTTACAGAGAAGGACTTGAGGATTAACGCGGGTATGCTATTTATTCTACTAAGAATCGGGGTAGTGGCGCAACTAGGCCATATGTGGTCCTTAGGCAATCTTTGCCCCCCCCCCATACCAGTATTCGGAACCCATTTGGGAGATATGCATAAATTTACTGCTTGTAGATCGAAATAGTTTTTTTTTACTAATTTCTGACTCCCTTTTCTGACCACATCCATACAAATCACATTAAATAAATTCTTTCAAGAGTGAGTTATGTGCATCAATAATCAATCAGGACTGGTGTCACGTGTGTGTTTGAAGTCTCTGTATCATGGTTGTACCATGTAGTGACGCCACTGGAGCTGTACCAAAAGCAAACTGGGAACAGATGGCTCCAGTGGCGGCAAATATTTGGCTCTGGGTTTGTGCGTGCAGAAGTAGGGGGGGGGGGGTCACCAGCCGAGTTCATGCGTTGGTGCCACGGTGAGGATCAGGATGTTGTTGAGGTGAAACACGCATAACACTAGAGTTTTGTGTTTTGCTTATTATTATTTTTTTAATCCAAGGAAAATCCAAGGAAGGACATACTACGCATCGATGGAGGTGAACACGGTTTGCGACACTGGTTAGGTCGCTGGCGGATACAAATAAGGCTCAAGGCGATCCCAAAGCTACCCCTTCGAGAAGCGTGCTGTCCTGAAAACCTTTCCCCAATGCTTTCCATCCTAACATACGCATGGTGCCATCTTGCTGCCTGACCTCTTGTGTATTTTATATAGATGGTAAGCTTAATCATAGATTAGAAAGTTAACTAGATATACCGTCTCACTTCTTCCCGTCCTACGCGGAGCTCTGGTGGTAGTTGCGGCTACTAATACCTCTGCTAATGCTTTTGCCTTCGAAGCAGGACGGAGGCAAAGCATTGTCAGAGGTATTAGTAGCCGCAACTACCGCCAGAGCTCCGCGTAGGACGGGAAGAAGTAAGACGGTATATCTAGTTGACTTTCTAATCTATGGCTTAATAGAGTCACAGCTCCATGCGGCCAAATGTGGAATGACCGGTCATAGCTATTCTCTGGGATAACGTAGGGCCTACGTTAAAAATACCCTGAATAGGTTTTAAGTTGCCCCAATAGACAGGTGCTACCATTAGTCCAGAGCGGCACCTCCGCGTGCCACAGCGTTTTACAAAACTGAAACGATGAAAACGAATGACCTCTTCAAGCTAAGACGGACTAGGGTAGAAATGTTTCGCCTATCTCAACGCCACTTCAACACGTGTGCCGGAAAGCTGACGCCTTTTAGCGTTGCTATGGTGAATTAAGATTCTGGCTATGTTCCATCAACTTGCCTGGATCTGGGAAACGAAAGCCACAGCTTCTCTCCCTTGTGACCTTGTGAAAAGGGATGAAATATGACGCAGTTAGTATTAAAAATAAAGAGCTCAAAGGCGCCAGTTCACCATTTCGATAGCATTGCCCATATTCTAAACACAGCATCCACATTCCAGATTCTCCATCATCCAATAGGCTAATGTGGGTCACGTGATTTCGTTTTATTTATAAAAATCGCGGCGCGGCTGTAGAAATAGTGTTGTTCCGTTTTTAATTTACCGCCATTTTCTTTATTTGCTCGAAGGATCTACAGTGCTGCATCTAGGAGTTGAAAATGTGAAAAGGCGCCTTCAGCCTAAGCGTTACAAAATATGAATCTAAGCCTTAAAAAACGTCATGCTCTAAAGGAACAGACATAAGAAAAAGGACCTGTAAGCCATTAACGTTGCACTAACACATGAAAAAGACTCACCAGCTTTTTTTTTTGGACTCTGGGGAGATTCTTTTACACGTATTGGTGCAACCCTGTTGGCTTACGTATCTTTTCTTATATCATATCGCTTCCTTTAGAGCATTATTTTTTAAGGCTTGCATCCGTATTTTATACGCTTAAGCGTTTTTTAATACTATTATCTTATATTTTTTCTTAGAGAAATTCCATATAAATTAAATAACTGGAATTGTTTTAGGCCTATATGAGATAATCGCGACATGAGATAACTGAGTTGAATACTTTTTGAGAGAAATGAGATAAACGAGATTGGAGATTAACAGATAAAATGATTTAACATATATTAGATAAATGAGACAACAAGATTTGACATAAAGGAGATAAACGAAATTTGAAAGACACGGAAGAGATAAACAAAATTTAATTCTATAAACGAGATTAGGACTAACTATCATCAGATGAACGAGATTTAGGCGAGATAATTTATACGTATCCTAATATGAATCCTAGTATTTATTTTGATACTAAGTTCTCTTCATCAGATTGCTTCCAATGAAATTCGTACCTTTAGCTTTATTCGTAGGGTCTAGTGGAAACCGGGGCAAAGTGGATAATGAGCGTTACAAGAAAACAACCGCTACTACAGTGCTGTTTTTTTTTCTTTTTTAGCTGCAGCATTACCCATATAATTTATTAACTCAATAATGAATTATATAGCGTCCTATATAATTTATTAACTCAATGAGCACTACATTATTAGTGACGTCACGTTAATTTTGTATTTTGACACTAGAGGGATTAATGTGTGGCACGTCTTTTAGCTTTCGATGCAGGTTGAAAAAAAAATCGTCAGCGAGGGAAACTTGTGATATCTTCGAAAATATGCGTCAACGAAAGATTAATTATGGTGTCATTTTGAAGACGAATTCTTGCAGAATAACGTAGTACTATAATTTAGTTTGAAAATTTAAGTATAGTTTATGGACAAAGTAAAACAGGATGAAGGTGCACGATGGGGCAAAGTGGATAACACGTGCATGGGGCAAAGTGGATACATATTGTTCGTGTTTTCAGTCAAAGTCATCCGGCGAGTTATGCAAGGAAAGTGTCTTTTTACCTACGCGGAATGTGGTCGTCTCTGTTTTAGAATGGTGCGTAATTATGTAAAGAAAGCTCACGGATAATGGACTGAAAGTAGCTATTGTTAGCCTTTTGCACGAGGACGAACCAAATTTTCACTCAACATCAGGGCCCCCACATCCAAGTCAGGGGCCTGGGACTAACTACAACAGCGGGCCCCCTCTCCTGACTGAACTCGCAAAAAGGTTGCACTATGTTACAATATTCGTCGGCGACAATTATTGTACTTAACAGGTTGGTTCATTTATTAATCCGGGCTGCTTACGTTTGTTGGCTTCCCTGCCTAACAAGCTGTCAAGCTTGCACTATACGCTCTCCTGCTCCATGCTCGTTGCCGTACGATTGCAGTTGTTGTTTGTTGGGAGTAGAAAAATATTCACAATACCCACAAATCGAGTATGTTACTCATTGTCATCAAAACTCACAATTGCGAAAAACAATTTTGTAGGCCGTGCGGGCCCCTCGTGTGGCCGGGCCTGGGTACAATGGGTCCACCTGACCCCCCCCCCCCGTGTGGGGGGCCCTGCTCAACATAAGGAGTCGTGGCTTGTCTGTTCGTTAAAAGAAATGGCGTTATGCATTCCTTCGTTTGGTGCAAGCAAGTGCTAGATAGTACAACATAGCGCTAGATGTTACCAGATTCTGCAGCCTTTCAATCGGTGATAATGCCACTTTTAAGCAGCTTTGGTTGCCATTGAGGAACATCTACAGAAACAACACCGATTTTATTATTCTGTTTCGATTGATTTTATCTAGACAAACACAGTTAGTGTATAGGGGGAAACCTGAGAAACTCATCCAATTTTAGCATGTGACCGCCGACAAATTAGTCCTGCTTTCTGGAAAGTGTTTAAAGCGGCACTATCATCGATTGAAATGCGAACGAAAATACCGAGGCACCATCTAGCGGCAATGCTATTGTTAACCCTTTATAGCTTGTTCCCAGGTGCACGAGGACGAACCAAATTGTCACTCAGTAATAATTAAGGATGTCACGGCTTGTTTGTTACGTCAAAAGAAATGCCGTCATGCATTCCTTCGCTTGGTGCAAGCAAGAGTTAGGGTACGTTTATGCAACCACTCGCTTTTGCATTCTCGCAGCTAGAAGCTAGAAATTACCTGCAATTCCAACATGGCAGCGGTTTTGTGTCTGCCGCCTCGCAACAAAAACAGCAAATAACGTGAGTTTAGAAGCGTTTGGGAAAATTGTTTCGTCATGAGGAATTCTTTATATTATTAGCACGGATTATAAGACCGCAGGTATTTACTCAAACGATGTCGGATTTAGCTAATCCATTTAGCGTCATTACCATGGCAATGTCACCTTTGCCATCGCGATTGAGTTCTAGCTGCGACAATGCAAAGGCGAGTCGTTGCATAAACGCCCCCTTAGACAGTACTACATAGCGCTAGATGTTGTAAGATTTCTTCTGCTTTCAATCGGTGATATCGCCTCTTTAAATAACCTCCAGTAAATTAGCGCTAGGCGCAAGCATAAGGTCTTCAATTTTGGGGGGAAACATTTGGTTTTAAAGGGTGCTAACAATTTGGAGCGGGACACAAAATGCGGGACTTTCCCTTTGCGGTTACTGTCTCCTGCCTCCTTCCAGCATCTTTCTTCTCCTTTTCCCCCGGCTCAATATAGCGCTTCGTTTGCGCACGCGTGATTTGGAAAGCGGGGAAAGCCAGCGAGAGCATGAAGGAAGAAGGCAGGGCCCTGCCCAACGTGTTTATTGAGATACCTGCAAGCTGCACTCAAAACAGGAAAGAAAAATCGATTGAAGTAAGTGACGTCTCCATTTGCCGCCTAGTTGTAACTAACAGTTTTGCACCCGGGGTGGTGGTGGTGGTGGTGGTGGTGGGCAAGTGCCCCCCCCCCCCCCCCGCCCCCTCCCATGAACCGACGTAAAGAGTAAATTTAACAGAAGGCATTAATCGCAGTGTTGGAATAATATAAAAACTGGCTTTTAAATTGTTTCAAAGGCATTAAAACGGATCTGTAGCACCGAGGGACCTGTAGCACCCCTTTCTCTCCAGGGGCGTACTGGCTGTACGGGAAAACGAGAATTTTCCCGTTCCGAATTTTACTTTTTAGGATTTTTTTTTGACATATGGCATAATTAAACATACCAAGCAGTCATACAACAGTATTTCTTAGTTTTAAGGTTTTTTGGGGATCGGGGGGGGGGGGGGGGGGGGAGGTCCAAACTGTAAAAATAAACAAACAAGAGCAGACTGCAACAGAGCAAACTCGCAGTCACAGTAGAGTGCGACAAGGCATTGAGGCATAAACCTAATTTAAAGGGCAATTCCATCCATTTTGACATGCATGCTTTACTTTTGGATCATTTACACAATAACTAAACACAAGAATTGCGGTAAGAATACGTTACGTACGTCCGATACAACAATCTAATTATTGCATCACCAAAACACGACACGGAGACCGCCATTGTTTTGCTGGAACGCGCAGAAATTAATGCCGATGTCATTCTTCGATTTCGACTCGCAGCCGATTGAGATAGCTCTATTGGCTGTGAGAGCTCAAGCGTCTGACGGCTTTACCTAGCCGACAGTTGTAGTTGTAGTGCATGCATGTCAAAATGGATGTAATTGCCCTGTAACAAGACAATAGTACATTGGGAAGAAACCTATCGAACGTTAAGAATACAGCCAAAGTTTTAGCACGAAGTCTTGTTTGACCATGCACGGGCCTTATAAACAGCGAAAAGAAACTGTTTAAATGTAACGGTTATGTTGTGGCCTTCGAACGAGAAATAAAACATTGCCTAAATCTGTCCATAATTTGGAGAAACCGTTCAAATGTGGAGAATGTGGCAAGGCGTTTAGACGCAAAAATTAATTATCAGTCCGCATGCCATTCACATTTCGAGTGTGGTGAATGTGGAAAAACATTTCCACGCAGAACTAGTTTAAAAGGACATTCCTCCCAGCGCAAAAATTATACAGTGGAGCACTGGAAGATATGATGCAGTGGAGCACTGGGCAGAAATCATTCAGTGGAGTACTGGGCAGAAATCAAACAGTGGAGCACTAGGCAGAAAATATACAGCTTGACTACTGGAAAGATATTATACAGTGGGGCACTGGGCAAAAATCATTTAGTGGAGTGCTGGGCAAATCTCACACAGTGGATGACTGGGCAGGAATTATACAGTGGAGCACTGGACAGAAATCATTCAGTGGAATACTGGGCAGAAATCACAGAATGAAGCACTGGGTAGAAATCGTACTGTAGAATTCTGGTAAAAAATAACACAATGGAGCACTGGGCAGAAATCATTTAGTGGAGTGTTGGGCAGATCTCATACAGTGGACGACTGGGCAGAATTATACAGTGGAGCACTGGACAGAAATCATTCAGTGGAGTACTGGGCAGAAATCACAGAATGGAGCACTGGGTAGAAATCGTACTGTAGAATTCTGGTAAAAAAAATAATACAATGGGGCACTGGGCAGAAATCATGCAGTAGAGTCTTGGGAAGAAATCATACAATAGAGTACTAGTCAAAAATCACACAATGAAGCACCGGGCAGAAATCATGCAGCGGAGTACTGGGCTGAATTGAACACAGCTGAAATCACCCAAGTAATTATGTATTGTAGCATTTTTCGCTTGGCTGAGTAACTGATTCAGAACTCAGTTACGTTCATTGTTTAAAATGGGGTAAGACAGACAACATCCTCTCTCATCGAGTTTTATTAATGCTTTATTGGTTAGGCCTAAAGCGAATGAAAAGGCGAAGTATAGTTATTACACGCAGAACCATGGCTAACCCATTAGTCTTTGTATGGGCAATAAAAAAAACAAAAAAACAAGCTATCGTTTAGCTGTACCGCCAGCATGTCAAAAAGCCTTAAGCTTATCAGCTTCGTGAAGAGTTTGGCTGCATGAATGCTGCATGAGTTTGGCTGCATGCAATAATTGTTTGCATTGCATCGTGTGACAGGCTTTATTGTTAATTTTGTTATAAATAACCAGCTGAAACCTGTTAGCGTAAAATTAAATACTAAATTATACAAAGCTAAACTTTACAGTACAAAGCTTGATTTTAAAAAAATGTGTATTTTGACTCGAGACATTTTTTTTTTATACGCGTTCTAAAATTTTGATAAAACATAAAAATAAAAGCCGCCCGCTCTCATTACGATTTTGCAGAAATCTCCTGTTAAAAGGTCCTTTTTTTTTTTTTAAATCTGCCCCTATGAGGGGGAAGTGTGAAGAAATGTTAAGTAACATATTAATTTCCGATAAATTATTAAATATTTTGACAATTATTCCGCAACATTTTTTACTTAAATTATTTGCGTATTGCGGATCTGGTCGAAACCTGGAAAGGGGATCTTGGCAAAGTCCCCGCCAGGACTGCCGGCCAGGGTAGCGTGAGAAGCTACCACGCTCCTTCAGCGGCTATGGGATGTATTCTGGCTAATTCTGGACAATCTTTCGGCCCCGACGATGATCGGAGGTTTCCCGGATCGAATCCCCGGGCTGGCACCTCCTTTTACCAGATTTCTTATTCTCTAAAAAAATATCCGGTAATGTTCAAAATTGAGCCGGTTCAGCCATACAAGCATTAAGTTGCTTCGCTGACATAAGGCTCGTCAAAATTACTAAAAAAAAAAAAAAGTACAGCATACGAAAATGAATACATCCCCAAAAATACATGCAACTGAGGAGGGGTAGGATGTTATCGTATTTTAGGATGGGGGGGGGGGGGGGTTATGCCGAACGTTGAACCTGGACTTTCATTCTGTCAAAGAGCAGCTTGTAGATATCCGCTTCCGCCGGTGGGCGACACATGCTAGAGGGGAACGCTAGCGAGAGGATAGCTCCGAATCTCTATATGAATGAATGACACTTGTTAACTTCAAGATTGAATGCTCGTTCAGATAAATATGACGGCCTATCTTGGATTACTGGATTTGTAGAGTGGACAAACTTGGATTTTCCGTTTGTTTTTCTCCCGAACGTGACGGATTTGATGCGGTCAGGCCAGGGACAGCGCCAAGGCGTCCGAAGGTAACCAAACACTTTTCATTAAGAAGGGAGCGTATACGATTGTTTAATTGTTTGATAACTTATCATTCCATCTCTGTGAATCCGTTAAATGAGATTTCTACGGTTTGAGACGACTGTTAAGTTGCGTGATGCGTTGTTGTTTACTTTTTGAATTTTTACACAAGTGGCAATTAACAATTTTAAGTTAGGGCCCCCGCGCACTAGGCAACCAGGCCGCGCTACCAGGTTGGTGCAGCCAATGAGAATAATTAGTGCGTGGTTTTACACAGACCGTAAGCGTTCTCATTTGCTGCAGCAACCAGGCAGCCTAGTGCAGCGGGAGCCCTTAAGTAATAAACTATGAAACAAGCTTTGTATTGGTTTTGCTTTGGGAAACCGGCTTTAGTTTCGGTTTTGAAAGCAGGTTTTGGCTTTGGTATGGGTTTGTAAACAAGTTTTGATTTTTTTTTAAGTTAACGAAAATCTAACCCGTGTTTTTTTTTTTTTGACTAAGAAAAACCACGGTTTTAAGTTTTGTTTTTATTTTTTACTGAAAAAAACCTAGGTTATGTTTTCTAAATCTAGGTTTTTTTACTTAAAAAAAATAAGTTTCTGTTTATTTTATTTTTTTAACAAAAATGCTCGATTTTGGTTTCGTTTTTTTTTTTAATTAACAAAGACCACGGCTTCGGTTTAAAAAAAAATAGTATTACGACCAACAAATTTTCGATGACTTTCTCCTGCCTCCTTTAAAATCCTGAAAAAAAATCTGCTCCACCGCCCCACTCAAGTTCCAAAAATAATAGTGATCCGTCCTCCAAAAAAACCTGTAGAGACTGTCTGCAGATTATTTCCTGTAGTCAAATTAAAGTGGCACTATCACCGATTGAAAGCAGACGAATTCTGACAACATTTAGCGCTGTGTAGTACCATCTAGCGTTTGCTTGCACCAAGTGAAGGAATGCATAACGGCATTTCTTTTAACGAAACAAACAAGCCATGACATCCTTAATTATTGAGTGGAAATTTGGTTAATCCTCGTGCACCTGCGAGCAAGCTATAAAGGTTAACAATATCAATGCCGCTAGATGGCGCCACGGTATTTTCGTTCGCATTTCAATCGGTGATAGTGCCACTTTAAGAAAGTAGCACTCCGAACCAGCAAGTTACCACTTGTTACGTCGTTTTCAACAGTGAAACAGTACCTCGTTTTTAAAGACAGGACGAGATTGAGTTAAAAATGTTGTGTAAAACACCGATGTTTCTTACACCCCTCTACTGTCGAGTTTCATACAATAAGCATGATGAATGCATTGTTTGCCTTGTACGCCCACATAGGCAGCACCTGAAAAACACAAGAAGCAAAGGAACAAGGAGGCAAGGGTTTTCCTCGGGCTTTTTTAGAAAATATTTATAATAATCTTGGAAACCGGCTAAAAGGAAGGCTAAAAGGAAAACCACTTCTCCCCTCCTCGCGCCCGCATTGAAACTGCACTCTCCCATTCTACCTGCATGCAAACAGGAGGCAGGCATGAGTGGTCCATCAACTCAATAAAGGTTCAATCTGGCAAGTCGTCGGGCCGAACAATCACTTCTCCCCTCCTCGCACCTGCATTGTAAATGCGCTCTCCCATTCTACCTGCATGGAAACAGGAGGCAGGCATGAATGGTCGATCAATCTGACAAGTCGTCGGGAAGAGTGCCGGAAAAATGTCCCAAGAAATGTGTCCGTAAACTTAATTCATGACCGGCCCCGTGCATAGCACGGGCTTCCTCTAGATTATTGAATAAAACTACACTAGCTAGGTTATCCTGGTATTGATAATGCTTCAAAACCTTGTAAATACTCGCGTTATGGTGGTTGGGGGGCCTCCCCCCCCCCCCCGGACGGTGAGGCGTTTTTCGAAACTTGACTGCTGATAGTGTCTACCCCATCAGAAAAAAATGTAAGACTATCCTCAAGAGGATAAAAAAATTCACGATCCCCCAACTTCCTCCCCGGCGATAAAAAATGATCAGCCTTAATAATCAACGAACTACAAATTAACTTAAAATGTACGAAATTAACCTAGCTTCGTGCATTCTGCTAGAAATAGCTTTTGCGTTATTTACATGAGTTGGAGTGAATGTAGCAATTCCGTTTCTCACGAGGGGGAAATAGGAAAAATGAATGCCTTTACAGCATTTACACACGTCTGAACTAATGTCAAACTGAGCCATACTGAAATGCCAATGGGGAGGAATGTACCTTTAATCTAAAGTCAGCAATACGGTATAAAAAAACAATTTGAAAGTGTTACTAAAGCTACGACGTGACGAAGACTTTCATTCGGTGTCTGTATACATAGAAGAAGGGAAAAGGTTGATGAACGGATGACTCCTGCGTTGGCTCAGACGTTGAGTATACAGGAAATGACATCCCAGTAGTCATCCTCTTAAAACTTCTGGCCTCTTGTCTGCGCGTTACATCATAGCAGTATTTCTGTAAAAAACGCTATGACGGTCATGACAATTTAAGCATTGCGGTTTGCACGACATTTCGAGAAGTCAGAAAAAGTGCGATACGAAAATCGGCGAATTTTTTTTTATCGCGATATTATCGATTTTCGTACCACTCCTAGAGTACACGTTAAAGGACGAAATGAATTTCCTAGAAAACGAAGCTCAACTACTCAGAAGCGAAGTCACACGCGCGAAAACTAGACATACGCTAGTGTATTGCCATCAAGTAACAAAGAGAAGAGCTCCTACCAAAATGGAATTCACAGCTTTGTAGGTCGACAAATAAATACGGTTTTAGAGTTCACTCGAACAAACACATCAGACTGATAACAAGACATGCACTGATAACCAACACACCTTACAAAATGAATGCAAACAAAAACAAGAAACAAACATAAAAATCGAACGAAAACTAAACAAAAACACGGCTTTGCTGTTTACAAAAAAAAGCATTAGAGCTCATATCCCAAGAAATTCACAGCAGTGAAGGTGCACAAATAAAAAAAAACAGATTCGGGTTCACGCGAACGAAACGAACCATAACTTCAACTCCAATTACAGGGAACAAGGTTTGTGACATACCTATCCCTACACAAGCGTTAGGGGTGCCACGATACAAAAATTGTTTATCGTGATAAAACTTCTACTAAAGTTATCGGTGTAATATCTCTATAAAACCAATGTTGAGGATGGAGTAACAATTTTAATTTAAAAAAAAAACCGTGGCTAAAGCCTACAGTGCAACCTTCACGAAGTGATTTGGGTGGCACTCGCTATTTAGGCAAGGCATGAAAGTGCATTTGCCATTGTCTAATACTTCCTTCACTATGCAGGCACAATTTACCTGTTGTGCTGGTCCTTTATCCTTAAATATTGTTTGCATAAACTAACTCTCCAATCAGCTGAATTGGCTAGCACCAGTATTGCACACTTCGTCGGAAAGCCCTTGGAATTCCGCACGCAACGCCGCAAACCTCTTGCCTCTAGCTATTACGGTTTCCGAGATACGACAATTTAAGCATCGAAGTTTGCACGATAATTCAATAAATCAGAAAAAGTGAGATAGGATAATCACGCAAATTTTTATCGCGATATTATCGAATTATCGATTATCTTGCCACTCCTACACAAGCGTACATGTAGTACATGAATCGAACAAACGCCACGGTTTATTTCATATACTAAAAATTCACACACAAAATACGAAGATATAGACTCCACGAAAAAACTAAAACTTAGACCCACAAACATATATGCATACATGAAACAATCCTTGTTCCCTGGCATTGGAGTTGAAATTTTAGTTCGTTTCGTTCGCCTGAACTCTATTCTGTTTTTTATTTGTTTTTTATTTATTTCACAGCTGTGGATTTCTTGGGACACGAGCAATAATGCTTTTTTTCTAAATGGTGAAGCTGTTTTTTGTTAATTTATTAAGTCATGTATTAAACGATTAAAAATTACTGGAAGTGTATTGTCGTTATTATTAATTTTTCTTTGTTCTTAGTCTCTCATACTATTTATCAATGTTATACACTTTACGTTTACTAGTCGGAGCAGTAGTTATTTATTACGTGTAACTTAATTTTTACTAGTGGAGTCGCTCGCTTCGCTTGCTCATTCTGCGTCGTTTCGCTACGCTCGAGGATCTTTCATCCTGCAACTCTTGTGCTGCTGACAGCCATTCCACGTCTAAAACGATCAAGCAAATGGTCAGAGTGCAGTACGCGTTTTTCGGAAGGCTTCACTGCGTAAACAAATGGTAACCATAAATCATTCCGACATTTGTATCTTTCGAAGCAAAAAGATCAGACAATTTATCAGAAAAGCTTTATTTCTGATGACAAACGCTGATTTTCGTTTGCTTTGCTCACTCAATCAGCGCAAATATTTCCCCAGAAGCGTGACTGAATCAATGTAACCACCAAGAACCACACATCACTTGTAATTTATGTTAGTATACACTTCATATGGGTTTTCTTGTTTTACTTATTGTATGAATATTGTTCTTTACGTCCTGCTCAGTACAGATTTTTCCATGGGCGTCTTATCACTTCACTTTCTGATGATCCCTCACTTGGAGACACATCTGCAGAAAGTCAGATGTATTCTCCTACGAAGGTGAGAGATCATCTCTCTTCGCTCGTGGAGGTTTTCATGAACAAACTATGACGTCATGAACATACATGAAGAGGGTTTAAAAAAAACGTTATTTTTTTTCAGGGTTTTTCGCATATTTGAGGGTGATAACCCTCAATATCAAGTTACAGCTATAAAAATAGGCCTATACTGTGAGCAATTTAATTATCTTTCGTTTGGTCCTACTCCCATCTTTGTAGGTGCTTTGGTTCCGGAGGAGTAGAGGTACAAACACACAAACACACACACACATCATACGTCCTTAATGATGTAGACTAGCGGAGTCGCTCGCTTCGCTCGCTCATTCCGCGTCGTCTCGCTGCGCTCGAGGAGATTGATTGCTGGAACACTTATGATACAGACAGACCTTCCACATAACAAACGACCATGCAAATTATAAGAGTGTATGTATGTGATATCGGTTATCTCGAGCGAATGTCAATATTATTTTTTTACATCCAAGGAGTGAAGCAAAAAGTTAAGATCAAGCAATTTATCAGAAAAGCGCTTTTTCTGATGACAAACGCTGATTTTCGTTCGCTTCGCTCACTCAATCAGCGCAGACGTGACTGAATCGACGTAACCACCAAGAACCACACCTCACTTGTAATTTGTGTTAGTATACACTTTATATGGGTTTTCTTGTTTTACTTATTTTAAGAATTTTGTTCTTTACGTCCTGCTCAGTACAGACTTTTCCATGGGCGTCTTATCACTTCACTTTCTGAGGATCCCTCACTTGGAGAAACATCTGCAGAACGATTCTCCTACGATAGAGCAAAGCGAGACACACATTGAAAAGGTTTAGTTTATGTGGAAATCGTTCGCATTGCTCTTTCAAACCACGCGCCTCCGTGCTTCAGAAACACGAATGTTTGACACCTTTTTAAAAC
This sequence comes from Lithobius niger, assembly GCA_023313725.1. Lineage (NCBI taxonomy): Eukaryota > Metazoa > Arthropoda > Chilopoda > Lithobiomorpha > Lithobiidae > Lithobius > Lithobius niger. Next base: position 42,242 of record JAHWFP010159036.1, on the reverse strand, counting down.
CAAATCTATTGTTTTGATTTTTCCATGCATCAATTCATTAATTCATTGGTTAATACAAAATCAATTTTAAGATGTATATGTGGTGTGTTGCAAAATACGTCCTCCGTGCATCCTTTTCCAGATCATCTCTCTTTGCTCGAGGAGGTTTTCATGAACAAACTATGACGTCATGAACGAACCTCATGACGTCATGAACAAACATCATGTGGGTAAAAAAACTTTGACGTTAGTTTTTCAGGTTCTTTCGCTTATTTGAGGGCGATAATATCAAGTTACAACGATGAAAATAGGCCTATACTGTGCGAAATTTAATTATCTTTCGTTTGGTCCTACTCTCATCTTTATAGGTGCTTTGTTCCAGAGGAGTAGAGGTACAAACACACACGCACGCACGCACGCACGCACGCACATCGTATGATTTTAATGATGTAGATATTGGTATTATACCTATTGTTATTTGGAACTAAAAATATGAAACCATGTAGTATACTGTATATTGTTTTCATACTTTTAGTTCTAAATAACAATTTCACTATTTAGTTTTGTAGTGTCTGTAATCTATTTATGACATAATCGGAGGCAACTCCGTAAATTTCAATTTTCCGAGTTTTGTCGGCCATACAAATTATTATTTTTAAATACATATTTTGTATACTATTGATTTTAGGTTGAATACCTTGGCTAATACATGTCGTAACTTGTTTTATTAATGTATTTTAAAATTCCAATTCCAGATATTTTTTTTGATATTTTGTTTCTAAAATGCGACTTGAACAGTCACAAATTAATCCGTTGCTATTTACGATCACGTACTACATGCACAATTTTACCAAACACCAAAATTTTTACTTTTCATATTACTTAATTTTGGGTACATTCGAATGTGATAATAAAAATAACTAGCCATATCGGTCGCATGCGCTCGCTCTATTGGCGTTGATCCACGCTTCGTGTAGTTTAGTGGATTTCTTTCTGATGTATTTCTGATCAAACTTTGACGTCATGAGCAGTTTTCAGAATAATTTTTCCCGTACGTATTTGAGAGTCAAAAAAATCAAGTTACAGCAAAGGAAAAAGGCTTATCTGAAGCGTAATTTAATCAGCTTTCATTTGGCGGTACTCTCATTTTTGTAGATGCTTTAGTTCAAGAGAAGTAGAGGAAAATGCACAAACGCACGCACATCGCACGCTCCTCGTTCTTGATTTTTAAAGTCATTTAGCTATAATTCAGGTTTATCAAAATAACCTAGCTGGTGTTTATGTGAAGTATAACAAATAAATATGGCTGTAGATTTAGGCTGTAGCTTTAAGATAAAATGGCCACACAGGAGTTAAAAACAAAACAAAAAAGAAATAAAAACTGAAGGGTCGGCCAATGTCGGAACAAAAGATTAGGATCACTTAGATTACCGGAAACAAGACTTTGTTTAGACATCACTATAAAAATGTTATAGGCCTACCTCTTGGGTCATTCTTTATGTCGTGGGAGGGTAGGAGGGGGGGGGGGGAGTGGAGGAATTGAAAATGTGACCCCCACATTTTCGATGACCTCATACTCAAGTACCCTGACAAAAACGTCTTCCCCTTCACCCATGGTCCAAAATATTCTGACCCCCTCCCAGACGAAAAATTTTACGATGCATGTTCAGGTTAAGTATACATGGTACCCTGCGGACCATGAAGCATTCCGCATCGACAGATTCCCATTTATGGGTAAAACAAGCCATGACTTACAGTATGTTCTTGAAAACATTCAAAGAAGTGTATTATAAACCACATTTGGACCGAGATTAATGACTCACTCGAGTTACCCTACGTAAAATTCCGCCATCCCCATCTTGCTCGTTCCCACGAAATTAGGCATCCCAGGGCATTTACGTAACCAGGATATTTCGTATCCCAGGGCATCCCAGGACACTACTGTCTAAAACAACTGATGGCTTGCAGAGCTTGGTCAAATGTATGACAGTTTAGCTGGCTCCCATGAAATTACGCAGTGGCCAATTTATTGTCATCAATCCAAATTACAATCCAGATTAAGAACAACAACAAAATTGGTTTGAGCATGCCAAACCTATGACCCTTCTTCCCCCCGTCCCATCCAACCCTTGATTTTATACAGTGTGGTCCAAATAATAAAATATTTGATTGTGAATGAACTTTTTATTTCAACATGATACTGACGAGTTTGTAGCCAGAAATGTAATATTTTTTAAAGAACCAATGGATAATGGAAGTATAGTTATTAATTTTCAGTTTGAAAGGGGAAATTCGAATGTGATTATTTATTTAAAAATCCGAATGTCTTTTAACATTTTTATAATTTCTTTCAGGAAACATAGGCGCTAAAGGGGAATAACCGTCGGTCACTATGGCCCACCACGCACTGGTGTCGGACTGGTATGCCATGAACAAGCTTAAAGAACTGATGGAATTTGCCGAAACTGGTGATCTTCTTGAATTTGATCGAGGATTGTACAGCCATTGGGGTGTGTTCGCTGGTCTCAGGTATGTGAAAGGGAAAAAAATAGCCTGTGTGTTTCATTTTGCGAGTCCCGGTGATACCACAAGTTTCGATGTTGTTTGTCGCTCCCGGTGCTGCAGAAAGCGGGAGTTTGGTCTTGGTAATATCAGCATGGATTCCTTGGTTGACATTGCCTTGGAGAGCAGTGTGAGAATCAACAATGGTACAGATACAAAGTGGGAGCCTGGGGAAGTTGATGAGATTTTGACGAGAGCCGAGATTCGTGCTGTGGAAGATGAAGAGTATGACATGTTTACAAACAATTGTGAACATTTTGCTCATTTTTGTCGATATGGACGAAAAGAAAGTAGGCAAGTTCAGAATGCAACTACTGCCGGAGGTGTTGTCTTGGGAGTTGCGGTTGTTTTTCTCGCAGGTGTTGCTATAGCCTCGATGAGTAATAGACCAGCCCGTGGAAGGCGTAATCAGTGATTTAGAAAAAAATAATAATACAATTCTAGGGGTCAGCTTATAAGACGTACAAAGACGTGAATAAGCTGACTCCTGGAGGGTATGCAACCGGCTGTAATTACATATTTCAAACTGCTACATGGCTCGTTGATCCTGATTTCCCTGGCCAATGATTCCTAACAAAACCAAATACAAGCTATATGCTCCAAGCCACTGGCCAATGATGTTGAGTGAATGTTGGCTCCTGGAGAGTATTTAAAACCCTTTAAGGACTGCGTTTGCACTGAGGTCTCGTAACGAACTTGTAGAAAAAATTCATGGCGTCTCACCCACTTGAAGAAAGGGAATGAAACCTGTGTCATTTTTTCCCTTAATGATCTGGCCTTCATATCACATTTTTAGTTTCACTGTAATTGGCTGGAGGTTTTCAATCTGACCTGTAGAAGAGCTGTAAACAATGATTATACAGCGGGTGCATTTGAGCGCACCCGTCCTTAAAGGGTTTAACAAGTAATTGCCAATACTGAGTAGGCTAACATGAATTTCCAAGCCTTTGACAGTTAGGCTGGTGGAGTGCAACGATAAAAGCTGGTAACCAAGCGTTTTGAAATTATGTTTTATTGTATCTTGCCTTTAACAGCGGCTAGATTCCCAATTTTAAGAACTTGAACGAGTTTCAATAAATAATACGCATTTCTTAGCCTCTGACAGTGAAGCTGGTCGATTGCAATGATAGATGCTAGTAACCAGCCTTGTTTTTATTTCTATTACCTTTAACAGCGACCAATGTGCCAACATCTCAAGAACTTGAATGCGTTCCAATGTCTTTGAGTAATAATCATTTCGAAGTCTTTGACAGTAAAGCTAGTTGAGTGCAACAATAAAAGCTGGTAACCAAGCTTTTTGAAATTATCTTTTGTTGTGCCATCTTTAATAGTAACCAATGTGTGAACTTCTTAAGAACTTGAATGAGTCCCAATGTGTTTGAGTAATGCATTCCTAACGACAAACACTTGTACCCAAGCTTTGAAATGTTATTTCTATTGGAGTGTCACCTTTAGCAGTAACCAAAGTGACTACGTCTTAAGATCTTGAATGAGTTCCAGTGTGAATGGTTGTACACATTTCTAAGCAGGACTCAAGAAATATGACTGCCAATTTTCCAAAAGGAAATAATAAATTGGTACTGGCAACTAAACACTTTAGTCATGTTACCACTTTGGCCAATTTTTTTCCCCCTGAATTCGTTCTGGAAATCTTCCACATAATGTGACGGCGATCAGGGTGCAGTTACAGCACAGCAGGCAATTGTCAAACGGTAAACACTGACGAAAAAAAATATGGAACCCTGGTAAAATGATCTTTCAGTATAGTAAAAGAAACCATATTTGTGCGCTGTGTTTTTAGCTTGTTATATGGTAACTAGCTGAACCCCGTCAAAAATGACGGGTCCCAGTGGTAACGCATTGAGCAAAAAATTGTTTACTGAATAGAGAAATTGTAATAGGCCTAAAAACGAAATAAGCATAAAATAAGCTTAATGTCCAAAACCTGAAAAACGAACTCCCCATGTCAAAATACATCCCCCTATTAAATTTGAAAATATCCTATGACGGTAGGCTTAAGTAGTGGAAAAAGAATTACGAAAACAGCAGAACTTAGGGCCCGGGCTTAGACATTGCACGGCTTACCCAGGTTTCACTTAAGTGAAACTGACTCCAGAAAAAGAAACCAAAAGTGGGCCCTCCTCCCCTCCTGACTAAAAGCACGTATATGATACCTCCAATATCACAAAATTAAATTGGTTCTAAAAATGATGAAAAAAAAAAACCCTTTGGGGAAAAAACTGTACAAGAGAAAATGTTTCCTATCAGCATACCAGCACGAAAAGAAACTGCTTGCTTATTTGAAGCGAAAATATTGTGTTTTTACACAACATTGAAAATTGAAAATTGCCCTCCTCTATTGACGCATAGTGACGGCAGGTGGCGTTAGCGTATGTGTTGCTGGTGCTGCTAACGACATGCGTATTCACCTCGGTGTGGTAGTGTTGTTGGTGCTGGGTGTTGCTTATCTGGTGCCGGGTGTCACTGTTGCTGGTGTATTATATGTAATTATGTATGGTCTCCTAAAGCACGTCTTGTTGCACTAAGCCTATGTAGGTAAGCTGTTTGACAACAGCCAGCTTGGAGGAATGCGTGTTGATGGTGAAAAAATTATCTTAGTAGTTTTTTTTAAAGAACATTAGTGGTAGAGCAGACATGTGGAAATGCCTTAAAAAAATGAAAACATAAAAGGCAATTCAGATTTTGTTCAATTTGAAGTTCACTTTTGTGTGTTACTGTGCCTATTGATTATATTTTTAATCCTTAAAAAGCAAATATACTTGCAAAGTGCCAATTATAGTTATTTTTTAATTACCTCTTTATTCTTTTAAATTGACTATTAAATAATATTGTTTACGAGACAACTTGGTGCCCAAATTTTTAACAATTTCTTGAGCCCCGTATTTAAACCTCCGATAGCTAGGCTGGTTGAGTGTAACAAAAAAAGCTAGTAACCAAGCTTTTTTAAATATTGTTTTAATGGCATGTCATATTTGTAACAGCGACCAATGTGCCAACTTCTTAAGAAAATGAATAAGTTTCACTGTGTTTGATCTTGCTGTATGGCACAGATTCAGCAAACCCTTCACTTGTCTAAAGATGCATCATCTTTGTTCAGTTGTACCAAAGTTTGCTTCTACTTGTTGAACATATTTTTTGAATTTATGCATAATCTTTTATTGGGGTATAGTACGTGTTAAATGAATTATTAAATGTTTGTTTATGTTTGAATTTTTAGTTTTCTACTGTCTACTATTTTAATGAAACTGGGGTGGTGCGGTGAAGATTTATTATCGCAGAATTAAAGTAAATTAAACTATTTATATGTGCCGATTTCAAAAAGGTTGGCTCTACATAACGAATTGTATAATAGTTTATGGATATTTCAGTGACAAATTTTGTATATACTGAGTTGTGCTTTTCTATGGAGTCAAAATGTTGTTTGGTTCATTGCAATTGTTCTTTACCGGAACTTATACTGTATATTTTTACCTGTTTAAATGTCTGTTCTAGTCTTAAAATGCCTATTTAGGAGAGTTGACAACTAAATAAAGTTATCGTTAAAAGTTAAAGCTAGTCAATTTAAAGCTAAGACAATTTCACACTGCAGTCTCACATAGTTTAACTATTTCACTGCATACATAGCTGTATGTTTTATACTTCATACATAGCTGAAGTATAAAACAGATAATTAAAAGCGACGAAGATTTTTTACAGTTGGTACACAGGTTGAATTTGTCCAGTGTGGTGACTTGTTCATTGACGAGCTATTCATGGGTTGTCAGAGATCGCTGCTGCCACCACTCCGGCATGAGTTTGGTCGAATTCGGTTTTATTTTGTTTGCTGTTCTACCATTATGGCCAAATGAATAAACCGATTAGAAGGAAGTTTGATAGCATATTCCTTAAAATATGACTGTTCAACGTGTTCTTGGATTTGGGCATGTAAATTCTAAACCGTTCAGCAGATTGAACAGAAACTGATTACAAATGAAAGTCCAAATTTAATTTTCTTAAAGCGAAATCTCGTTTTATTTATTTACTTTTTTCCCAAAGATGGTGCCTAAGATGGCGTCCAAAATTGTTCAAACCAAAAACTGATATTTCGGAGGAATATTCTTTTTAGAAAAAACAGGCAAATGGTTTATACAGTGATACTTAAACGACATCTTCTAAAAAATTCACACAATACCACCACAGTAGAACTCCACAAAACGTTCTTCTTTAAATTTTCGGTGAAACCGTTCACATTCCCAGAAACACAGGCACCAGACAAACGAAAAAAAAATAGGGTTACATCTTGGCTTCACAGAACGTAGCAAACAAATTAAAACACGCGCTGATTGTTGATGATTGGTCTTCAAGGAGCATTGCATCTGGATTTTCCATTTGTTGTCAAGGAGGGTTGGAAGTGGGCGTGTTTCTAAACTAGAGGGAAGAGTGAGATGGATTCCTCTAAGCTACGCCCCTCAACGTCATAAAAACACCACTGCCTCACTCATTAGTTTAGAAACACCACTGCCTCACTTGTCGTTCTCAACATTAGAAAAATTAGCAATAATCGCTGCCACATCTATTTTCAGCGAGAGAAATGTTAGTAAGAGCATAATACAAATGCCTGTTAATCTCTGTTTAATTGGATTTTGTTTCGAAATTTAGACATTTTCCATATTTTACTTCCTACAGTTTAGAAACACGACCATCTCAGCTACTAATGCGTGATGGCAGCCATGTTGGATCAGTAAGTGAGCGAGAAAAAACTTGCCTCACCTTCCTCAGCAACATCTCAGCTCCATGATGTCACGCTCACGTAAAGTGGGAGGAGTTTGGACCTCGAGTTAAGAAACAGTTTTCCTCACTTCCATCAGACATCCCTCTCGTTTAGAAACAGCACCAGTTCATGTCGGATCAGTAGGTTGATGTCGTAGGCACCACTTGGCCAAGTTCATCAGAGGCATGCTGGTTTGCTGGAATCTTTTGATGGTGAGGGATTCCGATGTACTGAAAGGTTGTCGTGCAGCTCATTCGATCTCATCAAGACTGTAGGGTCATACCAACTGATGTTGTTGCTGTGCTTTTTGTGGTGCATGGCAACACCATTTTTACGGTCATCAATGCGGCATCATTGATTTTCATTGTGGTGCATTTTCATTGTGTCTCACAGACATACTTGGTATTGCAATTTTTTAGAAATATTCTTTTCATTACCTCTGAATGACAACGTAAGAATTTTTTGGATAAATTTGTTTAAGAGAGGTGGCGAGCGAGGTCTGATGTTTACCTAACGACTAATTTTATTGTTTCACAAATGCTAAAATGAATTGATTACATCCTGTACATCAGGATCGTCCATGCTAAATACAAATGGTGCAATAAATAACGTACAAAGCAATGTAATAACCATGCAATAAAGGGAAAGAATGAATCCCGACAATGACATGGCTGTTATTTTGATGCCACCCTTTTTATAAACAACAGCGTTGGGCCCTGTTGATATGGGCAACATAAATGCATAGGAACACGTAATAGCACAAGGAAGCATGACGTAGAGTGGATGGACCCTGTAGGCTATGGCTACTAGCATTAGCAGAGGAAGCAGGATTCCAGCAGTAGCCACGTTACTTGTTACTGCCGTCATGAAGAATGTTACCAAGACACTAATCAAGATGAAAACGATTGTTGGATTCGGAGGCAACGTTCGTAACGCCTGGATTATGTAGATAGATAATCCGCATGCCTAGAAAAAAATTCAACATCCAGTGTTCTACATCACCATAAAAAAATCAAAACAGTGCTGTAATTTATGAACAAATTAAAGGGCAATTACATCCATTTTTAAATGCATGTTTGACTTTCGGATCACTTACACAATAACTAAACACAAGAATTGCGGTAAGAATACGTTACGTACGTCCGATATAACAATTTAATTACTGCATCACCAAAACACGACACGGAGGTCGCCATTGTTTTGTTGGAACACGCAGAAATTAATGCCGACGGACGGAGCTCTTCGATTTCGACTCGCAGCCGATTGAGATAGCTGTATTGACTGTGAGGAGCTCAAGCGTCTGACGGTCTTAGGTGGCCCCTACACTGCCGGCAGGCTAAGGCCGTCAAACGCTTGAGCTCCTCATAGTCACTACAGCTGTCTCAATCGGCTGCGAGTCGAAATCGAAAAGTGACATCTGCCGGCATTAATTTCTGAGCGTTCCAGCAAAACAATGGCGATCTCCGTGTCGTGTTTTGGTGATGCAGTAATTAAATTGTTATATCGGACGTAAGTAACGTATTCTTACCGCAATTCTTGTGTTTAGTTATTGTGTAAGTGCTCCGAAAATCAAACATGCATGTCAAAATGGATGTAATTGCCCTTTAACGTTCAAATAAATTGAGGGAGATGTAAAAGGGACAGTTTCAATTCAAAATTGTAACTTTATTAATGACCAGCATACTGGCTACATAGGAGCATTAAGCATCGTTTGTTTGAGTAGTCCAGGATAAAACCTATATTTGAAGAGTTAGCGAGTACGGTATCAAAGTAAAGCAGCAACAATTTAAACCTAAAGATATATTAAAGGATAGTTCCTCAGTCGTCATTGTAATAGTTTGTTCATGTAGCGTATTGCAGTAGTGGCGCTAGCCGGCCCCAATGATTCCCCAACCGGGGTGGGGTGGGGGGGGGGGGCAAAAATATCTATATATTAAAAAAAATTTGTTATCAGCTCTGGCAAAAGTGCCTGGCAAAAAAGGCTAGGGAGAATGGAGGAGCGCACAGCTTCCCCAGCAGATCCCAGGCAGAGCCCCGAAGCTGATGCATTTTATGCTAGTTGAGGCCCTGGTATTGGCATCCCCAGAATACGTTTGCAAAATGTTGTTAAGCAAATTTAGGCTGTTTTTTTTAGACATTTTTCAGCAGGGGAGGTCGTAAAAACCTAACTGTCACCAAATTCTGTTTTTTTTTATACATTTTATTTACAATTAAACTAAATGACGAGTTAAAAAAATTATTATTTTTTTTTCTTAATACATTACCTTTAACCAACACTGAATAATTTAGCTGGGGCGGAGGCAGAATAGGGCTACGGCAGCCCCTCCATCCTCTACCCTGTGGTGCCCCACCGCTTCGTATCACCTACCTGACAAGTAATACGTGGCTACGTTACCAATGATTATCTACCTTAGGTATAGGGTAGAGGTTAGGTTGGGTTGTGGTGTAGTAAGGTAAAACACTCTGTGGGCCTTAATCTTCCCTTAACAGAAAATGAACTTACTTGACAGACGTTTGAGAGCGCAAATATTCCTCCCATCAGCAACAATACTCCCCATCCAACTTTGGTTCGCAGATAAGTCCATGTTAACAATGTTGATGCAAGATAATCTCGTTTTCGATCTACCGAATCCAAAATAATTATAGTTACAAACATAATTTATGATGACGTGGTGGGTGCCTTAGGACGAGTTGCCGGTGATTCTCGAACATGGGCCAATGATTACATAAATTTACATAATTTCGAGAGTGACTAGCTACAAGCCCCTAGCCTTCCAAACCCACAAACAATATTTCCGTGTATTTGTGAAACAGCCACATAAAACTTAAGCACATTGTGAGGGATTCAGTTATGTGATCTATTCTTTTACGTTAGTTAATGGCCAGTGGGAAAAGGTAGCTCTCAGTGGTATAGCTAGCTCATTGAGGACCCCAGTGGAGTATAAAGATAATAAAAAATAAAAAAATAATTACTTTATTGCTTTTTGGTACGCAGAAGTTCGATGAACTTGTGTGAGAAGCAAAATACAAAACAATCAATAATATATACAATTACATTGTTGAACAATTTAATTATTATATAATATAGCATTAGTTACATAATTTTACTTAATACAGTCATTTATTTTAATTTTACATTTCGTTCAATTCTCATCATTATTAGGAAAAATGTTTTTAATTGCGGCTTTAATTTCATAATGCTGTCGTGATTTAACAGCTCATCTGGTAATTTATTGAAAATCTGAGGAATCTAATATTGTTTGTTTCTTAATCCATATTTGTTATTCCATCGTGGTAACTTAAACTTTTCTGAATTTTTTCTGAGTCTTTTTCTTTGTTTTTTCATGGTTTCGAGTTTTATATAAATTTGTGAAATAATTGTTCATTATTATTGTTTGATTTCTCAGTTTTGTTATTGTTAAAATTTCATTTCTTTTAAAAATTTCTTTTGTTTTTAACACATTATTTCCGAAAAGTACCTTTGCAATTTTATTTTGTAAGCGTTGAATAAACTGTTCTCCGAATTATAACACTGAATTTGTAAGCGTTGTAATCTGTGTATAATGTAGTCTGATGTGAAACCTTAAATTTCGATTCCGTACCTGAGTAAACTTTCAATCCATGCTCTATACAAAATTTGTTTATTTTTATTATTTAAAACTTTTCTAACCTGATAAATTTTTGATAGTAAATATCTTAATTTGCTTATTGATTTTTTTATGTGAGTTTTAAAATTCCAATGTGTATCAATTGTTAAACCTAGGTATTTTACTTGTTTCATTGTTTCTAAAGTCTCTTCACAATTTGATGTAATAATAATAATAATAACAGGCAAAGGGTATAAATAAATAAATAGATAAAATATACTTTAGCCACATCAACAATTGACTGGAACGTGGAGGGCAGTAAGCCGCAAACACCAGGCTGATTTAATAATAGCAGGTTATTCAAATTTCCTTATCCATTCAATATCCCTATTCGGGTTAAAACAGAAAATCAAAAGCATCCAAGAAAAAGTTAAAATACTAGTATATTGGTCGCTTAAGGAACAGATTTAGAGGCTCCTTATGGAGCAATCAGTAGAGTAGATCAGCTAGATTTGTTGCCAAATTTCTGGCCACTAAAAAGCAATCTTAGACCAGAGCTTTCAAAATGGTTTGAAAACCAGCATTTGTAAATAACCAAAAGAGCAAAATCACTGTTTTCAATTCCTCACTTCATGGCTCTATTTCATTTCCGAAATTGATTGTTTCCACTTACTCTCTGAATAACTTCATGGCTCTACTTGATATTTGGAAGTGACTCTTTCCACTTCATAGTTTCACTGCTCTATTTCATTTCTGAAAGTGATTGTTCCACTTCCTCACTGAATAGCTTCATGGCTGTACTTCATTTTTTGAAAGAGCCTCTTTCCACGCCCTTACTTAACAATTTCATTGCTCTACTAGACTTTTGAAAGTGATTATTTCCACCCACTCTCTTAATAGCTTCATGATTTCATTTGAATTTTGAACGTGACTGTTTCCACTTCCTCACTTAATAGTTTCATTGCTGTATTTGATTTCTGAAAGTGGTTGTTTACATTCCCTCACTAAATAGCTTCATAGCTCTACTTGGTTTCCACTTCCTCACTGAATAGCTTCATTGCTCTATTTGAGTTTTGAAAGTGACTGTTGTCACTCTGTCACTGAATAGCATAGTGGCAGTATGGTATTTGATTTTAAAAAGTGACTGTTTCCACTTCCTCACTTAATAGCTCCACGGCTCTAATTCATGTTTTAAAGTTAACTGTTTTCACTTCTTCGTTCAACAGCTTCATGGCTCTATTGATGTTTGAAAGTGACTGTTTTTACATCCTCACTTAACAGCTTGGTGGCTGTATTTGATCTTTGAGAGTGACTGTTTATGCTCACTCATTGAGTTTTATCATGGCCCTACTTGATTTTTGAAACTGAAACTTTCTGCTCCCTCACTTAAGACCTTCATGGCTCTACTTAATTTCTGAAAGTGTTTAAATAAATAGTTTCGTTGCTCTATTTGATTTTTGAAAGTAGTTGTTTCCATTCCCTCAATAAATAGCTTCATGGCTCTGCTTGATTTTTGAAAGTGACCGTTTCCACTTTCTCACTGAACAGCTTCATTGTTCTACTTGAGTTCTGAATATTATTGTTTCCATTCCCTTACGGAATAGCTTCATGCTCTAATTGATTTTTGAAAGTGATTGTATCCATTCCCTCACTGAATAGTGTCATGGTGCCATTTGATTTCTAAAAGTGATTGTTTCCATTCCCTGATTGAATAGGATAATGGCTCAACTTGATTATTGAAAGTGATTGTGTCCACTTCCGTATTGAATATCATCGTGATTCTAGTTGATTTCTAAAAGTGATTTTTTCCATTCCCTCGCATATTAGCTTCATGGCCTTACTTGATTTTAGAAAGTGACTGTTTCCATTCCCCCACTGAATAGCTTCATGGCAGTATTTGTTAAAGTAACTGTTTCCACTCCCTCACTGAATACCTTCTTGGCTCTTCTTGTATTTTGAAAGTTATTGTTTCCATTCCCTTGCTGAATGGCTCTTATTTGATTTTTGAAAATGTTTATTTCCATTCCCTCACTGATAGCTCCATCACTCTATTTGTGAAAGCACCTGTTTCCATTTCCTCACTTAATAGCTTCATAGGTCTACTTGATTATTGAAAGTGATTATTTCTACTCCCTCACTGAATATCTTCATTGCTCCAGTTGATTTTTGAAAGTGATTGTTTCTGCTCCCTCACTGGATAGTTCTATGGCTCTATTTCTGAAAGTGACTATTTCCACTTCCTCACTTATTACCTTCATGGCTCTACTTGATTTTTGAAAGTGATTGTTTCCATTCGCTCACTGAATAGCTTCATGGCTCAACTTAATTTTAGAAAGTGATTTTTTTCCATTCCCTCACTGAACGGCTCCATGGCTCTATTTCTGAAAGTGACTGTTTCCACTTCCTCACCTATTACCTTCATTGCTCTATTTGATTTCTGAAAGGGATGGTTTTCACTTCCTCACTCAATAGCTTCACGGCTCTGTTCGATTTTTGAAAGTTACTGTTTCTGCTCCCTCACTGAATAGCTTCATGGCTCTATTTGAGTTTTGAAAGGGGTTGTTTCCACTCCTTCCCTGAATAGCTTAATGGCACACTTGATTTCTGAAAGTAGTGACTGGGTTTGAAGGACTCGAGGAGCTACCTGTTGGCTTGGCGCTCTTACCATCGATTGTATTATTTTGCTACATAGTAGTATCACTGACATCTTGTTTCTGTTACTTTCAATCAGTGTCGCAATAATTTGTAATTGATATATGTAAGCAGGCATTTATATGGTTAAAACTATACGTTTGGAAACACAAACTACGTATTTTGTGCTTTCAATTCCAAGCGGTAAAAAGGTTACAAAATACAATGGAGGAAATTTATGACATCGTTACGCAGATGCAGTTCACACCTTCTCGCAATCTTTCAAAAAAGATTATGTAAACTTAAAGGTTGTTGGTGACATTTAAAATTGAAAAACAAAGACTAAATGCTGAAAACGTGGAACGAAAGTTGCTAATTTGATCTAAACACTGCTTTGTTACATGAATACTGATACAAATGCTACTTCGTTATTTCCATTGTCCCTTGCACTTAAATACGTCGGATTGCCTGAGTGGAATTGAACCCCGTTCTTTGAGTCCAAACACCGAAGCCCTGCGATTCAGCCGTGTTGACATGGACAAAAGGAAATGGCCATAGGTAACATTTAACATGCACCCATATGATATAAGCAAACACTTTCCAATGTCGACTGAAGGGTCCCTTGTTGATATGCCTTTACTCCAAGTGAACCGAAAGGAACACTTGGAGTAAAGCGTGTAATAAAAAATCACACAAAGCATGTAATCAAGAATACACAGGATGGAACACCAAATGGGCTCGATTAAAAATAAAGTAATGTAGAAAAAAAGTTGTTATAAGTAAGTTATGTCATACATATAAGGCTGATGGTTTTTCTTTAATTTACCTTCCATGTGAGTACACCACCAGCCAATGTGGGCAGGAAACGTAAACAACAAAGCAAGAATCAGCATCACTGGAGCAGAATCTTTTATTTCGCTAAGAGAAGAATTAGGTATAGATTAGTAGAATATAAAACTTTTAAATTATTTATGGCTATAATTACTTAACTACACAATAGTTTCAAAATGAACGATGTTCGATAATACGGCAGAATCTCTTGTATGCTCAGGAATACTTTGTTTGTTATGGTCCCTTTGTTACTGGGTCAGTCTGAGTCTTCGGGTTGCTGGGTATCATCCGAAATTCTGAGTCAGGTGTTCAGACCTGGCGACCCACTGACCCAGTGAGCTGGTCCACTCTGGTTGTTGCCTCTTTTAGATCCGAGAGATGATCCAGAACGAATTACTGGTCAAGGCTGTAGGGAGATTTTTCTGCATTTCGATGCACATTTTTTCGTTTTTTTTAAATCTTTTTGGTAATTTTTCCAGATTTTCCTCTTTCCTCTGCCTCTGCGTGTCCGGCATGATGAATAATTTAGGATGGCAGCCTTTGTGTGTTCGCAGAAGGGACCGGCGACTTGGACTGTTACGTAAGATTTTCCACAGGGACACAATTTTGAATCCTGTCGACTACCTTGTGTCCCCTGACTACATTGGGAGGCATGATCACGTTAAGAAAATTAGAAGATTTCAGTGCAGAACAAATGTTCTGGACAGTTCTTTTTTTCCAAAAACTATCTGTGACCGGAATGATATAACAAGTGAAACTGCGCAAAATCAGAACTTTATTGCATTCAACAAAAGTTTGGGTGCTCAGCATACTCCAAAACATTGCCGGACACTCTGATACATAGTTGTATTGGGGTTGTTTGTTTTTATTTCGATGTCGTTCTAATGCCTTATGGTGCTACGACTAATTTAAATAAATAAAAATAAATAAATACCTAAATTAGCGTCTGTGCCAGATTTGGTTCTTTCCTCACTAAAATGCAGAAGTCACCCTATTTTAGTGGTTTATTTACCCCACTGCTACCTATCATGACAAAAGTGAACGCATAAAAAGGAGTACATTCTTTTAATCACAAGTACAGAAAAGGATCACCAACCACACTTGTCTTTAATAAGAAGGTACTTATTTTTTTCACCAATATGTTCTGCAATAACTTAACCAAGCGGTCAGCTGTATGGAACAATCCTTCAGGAAACAAGGGAAATGGGAATTTGCCCCTTCATCGAACAACGATAAATTTGTTTTACTTTACCGCATAACTTTCCAGGCAACGTTGTTGGAAGAACTGTCTCGAGTTCTGTCAACAATGGTTTTGTAACAATGGAGTATTGTTTAGATCCATTTTATAAGCAATTTTGGAAGACTGAAAAGGGTCGAAATGGCTAGTCCTCACTACAACACTGCGTTTATTGAAATCTAAATTGCCGCTCTCCGTTTCTGAAGAGTGTTCCTAAAGCAACTTTTTCTGTTATTATTATTTACAAAATTTCCTGTTTATGGTGAAAAACAGAACAAATGTGAGTATTACCCTGTCTCCAAGAAGAAAAGGTTTTTCCATCCAAAATTCTTGGTAGGTTTTCGAGTTGACCAAAGGATGATGAGAATGATAAATAATAACAATACCATAATTTCGTGAAAACTAAAAGGTACAAGAAAGAAGGATCAGCGGCATTATATCAAATGCTGCACAAAGACATTTCATACATGACAATCACCGAGGGTAAATGGGCTTTTCTTATACAGCTTTCACTCTAGTACACTTGTACTCGGGTCGACTTGAACCCAGGTCGTTTCAGGAAAGAAGTGGACAAGGGGACCTCCGAAGTTTGAGAGAATCATAATGACAACCCGTGCATGTCAATCTCTTTCGGCAAGCTGGAGCAGAAAAATTCGTGCAAATCAGCCGCGTGAGTTAGTTGTCATCAGGGTTTGAAAAAACTTGGGCTTTTCTGAACTCCTAACCCACGTGGGTTTTTGTTCGGGTTTTATTGGGTTTTTCGGCTTTTTTCCTTTTTGCCGGGCTTTATCGAGTTTTATCGAGCCTAATGCGATTCATGTATCGATTCATGTTTCGATGTTTCGATTCATCTAATTTTTGTTTGTTTGTTTTGATAATGACGACGTATCTTGTGATACTATTTCTTTGTATTGTTAAAATTGGTGATCTATTAGTGGCCAGTTAACCTGACCCTTGCTCTCCATTTGCATTCAGTGGTGCAATAAAGTATCTATCTATCTATCTATCTAATGGAGGCTTCTGTTTTAATTTATGAGTGTTTTGCAGGTACAGTAGTACTGGTTGTTAGACTTGCAGGTTAAGGTACGGACATAGTAATGCCATCACCATTGTAATGAACCACTGTTTAACAATAAACCCGTCCTTAGTACAGCTTAAAAATAATAATTCGTTAAAACATGTAATATTAACTTTTTATATAGGTTAACTGTTGCTTGCGTTTATGATCTACCTACAGCCAAGATGATTTTTAATACATATAGGTAAAATGAGTGGAAAAAACCGTTTAGTGGGTGTTACTGTGGTTTTTTTCAGCTAGTTTGAACTCGAAAGAGCCCACCAGGGATTTTCAGATTGATTTTTTTTCGGGCATAGCCTGATTGTCGTGTGTCATGTTACAATTACAACCAGCCAAATGATTGCACGAACAGTGCACAACACGACAAAGTGTTTAGTTGCGAAAACAAATGATGCACCACAATTTTTTTCCAGCGCCAGATTTAACATCGACCAATGAGTCAGCAGCAGTTTATTGCATAGGCTGTAACAAGGCCAGCTGAGATTAAAGCTCTGTTTCTTGCCTACCTATAGAACCTCTGTCTTTTTGTTTGAATGAGTTATACCTCCTTTTGCAAGTAAATTGTTAAATTCTTGATAGCAATTAACCGAGAAACATTCCTATGTGTCGATGCATATCCATTCAAGACAATCAGGAGATGCGGTGTGGAAAGTCAATAAGTTATACATTTTGGCGCGTTAGAAATGAATTATGGTGCGGTAGAACACACCTGTTGTGCATTGTCAAAGCTGTCATTTGGTTGGTTATAATTGTAACAGATTTATTTAATGTAATTAATTAACTTACACCGGCGATGTATGCCACTTTGTCCATTCCAGGTCCCCGTATTCCCTGGTAAATCGATGTAAGTCGCCACGCTCATCTAATCCCCATCAACCATCCCATTCTACTCTCATGCCCCACTTAACTATTTGGACTTTCGACTTCACTTAAGAAAGTGAGTTAGCCGCCCAAGCTTCAAAAGGTTCCATGCGCCAACTTCACCCAATCATGGCTCAGCAGGATATCAATGTTAGGTGGATACATGTACGTTTTTAAAGTGCTTTAACTTCTTACGTCCAGGTGAGAAGGTGGTTCGAGACAAAATGACTTGAAAGTGGTTAGAGGTGGATACACGGAGCTACATAAAGCACTTTCGACTGTTAAATCGATGTTATTAATTCGACTTGGAATCAAAGCGACATAAGGAAGGTATTGTGCAGCCTTGTTGAATCTCTGGAATATCTACAATGAGTTATCAACATGACAACTGGTTCATAGTACCAGATAGAATTCGGATGCATCAAGCCCGGAGAGTAATGACACAATACCATTGTACAATACAGGAGGTCACGCAAGCCACGCGTTTCAAAAGACAACAGAAAATCTTATGTAACTCAAAGCGCCGAATTACTTCAAACTTAGCCGGAAGAAGACAGGTTGGGAGCCTTTTTTCAATCACCCTCCAGTTGAACAGTCGAAAATTTGTGAAATTGCACAAATTTCTGCAATGCGAGATTGTGCGTTATGGACTTGGTATATTTTTCGATTTTCTGTACTCTCACGGTATCAAGGGTTTACATGTTTTTAAAAACATTGTTGCAAAAGAAAGCTGTTAAGTGAGGCAGGTGGCAGATGCAAGGTGTGCGGCCGTTTGGGACTGGATAGTCGGGGAAGGACTGGTACTAGGTGGCCCCCAGTTGTGAAACGAAGCCAAGTGGAGAAGTTGACTTTCGGCATCACTATCACACACAAAAAATGTCATCACTCCAGCATCATATCTTGAGGTGCCCCAAAGTCCTTAAAGTGTGGCATTGTACGGCAATGGGCAGAATGGCAAAAAATGCAAATATTATGATATGACTGGTTTATAATTTTAAATTTAACATCATCTCATTTGCTACTCCCAGAAACTATCTGAACATGTCATAATTGCAAGGAATTTAATTTTTCTTAAAAACCGTGGGTCGAAAATGGGCCAAAATCTCGTTTCAGGCTACTTTGGCACCCATAACTACTATACACTATTGTGCAGAAACAAATAATACTTGGTAATTCGACTTTGCTAGCTTGGCCAATTACTTTAATAATACATAGTATCATAAAATAACGGGTGTTCTAAAAAAAATGTCTTCTAAGGGATAAAACCACCAGAAAGAAACTCCATTTCTCCAATTGTTTATTGTTGCGGAGCGGCCTTCTCACAACACCTGGGGTGAAACCACAAATTGGAAAACGACAGCACTAGGCAGCTACTATCAATAGAGCAGTGACATTTGCCGCCATATTGGCACCAGTATGGGTTTTGGAGGGCATAACTACAAGGTGCACTACATAAAAATGGAGGGAAAAACAACTGAAGAGCGGATTTCTTAGGCTTAAAATAACGTTGTTTTCTCCAACAACAAAAATCGCGTGTTTTAGGTCCAAGAAATCACTCTTCACAGCATCGGCTTCAGTATGACGCCCTTCTGTTTCTCTCTGCAGTGCCCCTTGCAGCTAACCCATTAAGGCTCCAGCATAGAGTTATATACAATAATACTACGTCGTGTCACTGCTCTATACGCTGCCACCAGTTACCCACTGGCAACCATTACTAAGTTAGGTAACAATATGATGAAGTTACGATATGGTTGTAGACCAATCTTGTATTTATTAATCGATGCAGGCAAGGTAATGTAAAAGAGACTATCAAAGTTACAGTTTACAATCACAGTTTAATGGTCATGTAGTTTAAGCAAAGTTCAAAGTATTGAAGAAAACATGTCAGAACCATATGAGATGTTTTGCTTATAAATTTAAAGCAATTTCTGCATTTAAAACTGAGCATCAATCATCTGATGCACGAGTTTTGGACGGTGTTTAAAACCAGAAAACTAACGACGACGTGCATGCCTTCAAAGGATATGGTCAGTGTTAATGATTATTAATTTAAAAAAAAAAATCGGGACAGATAACAAAATTCTGGGAAGATGACACTTTCAATTTTATTAACTTTTTTTGGAGAGAGTACTTTTTTGTTTAAATCATGGAAAAGTTTGTGAGGTTCTGAGTGAGTCCCAAATTACAAGACTTACTTTTTTAAGGGAAGGTTTAATGGAAGCGAGACACGCAAAAGCTACAAACCCCACCGACAAAATGTTGCGATGGAGTGACTGTATATTTTCTTTTATGGACAAAATACAGCCAGTGCTGAAAAGTCGGGTACGTGGAAAAACTTAACAACTTTTGTGTATTCATTAGCATAAAATGACTTTTATGTAACCCTAATACTCTCTTCATACCATATTAACACAAACCTTATAGATCCTAATTCGATGCGCTTTTTCTTAATAACTTTTTTCGCAGAATCTTTTGCACCTATGCGTGTCTGGCTGTAATGGGAAAAAAACCACACTATTTCAAGTACATATACTATGCATGCAATTTATTTTAGCATTTAAAGCCAAAACGAACTTGCATATAACTCCACAATAATATAAACCAGTAATTATTTAAAGGGCATTCGTAATATTTTTATTATTTGAAGTGCCAATACACTTTCCCAAGTTTAATTACTTACATCGCATTTAAATTAAGGAATATTTTAGTCGACCCACACTCCAGAGGAAGGAAACTTGTACTAGAAATCTATTGTAAAGTGTAGACGTTATTGGGTTGGTCTCAGTTGGCCTTGTAATTATTTCAGGTTCATTACCATTGATAAACCAACCAGATGCTGATGATGCTGTTGCTGATAGTGGCGCTCCCTTTCTAAACAGGATGCAGGCCAATCTCCATCACCTAATGGCGGCAAAAGGAACCCTGTAGTTCCCATAACCACTGCCGGGGGGTTACACAACAAAACCACGAAACATGCGCCAGCATATCCAGTTCCCATTCTGTCAGTTTAACTCTTCAGGCAAAGGCTATTACAGAGAACGCAAGAAGACACCACAGTCTGGCCTACCGTTCGTAACTTTAAAACATGGCTGTCAATACATTTACCAGTTATACAGGACGGAAAGCCAATGTCTCAAGATGGGTTAAATAATTACGGATGCAAACCTATTTACGTTGCCTTTTGAACTTGTATGTCAGACTGCCTGAGTGGGGAACCAAACCCACGACCTTTGAGATCAAAGACCGAGGTACTACCGCTGAGCCTTACTGACACGGCCTACTTGCAAGTACGTTTTAGCAATGCGCTTTAACAAATGTCTCAAATTCGGTGCATTTTTACAAGACGGGAGACAGCATCTTGGATTAAGAAATGTGATTCATGCAGCTTCCTATTCTTCCTGTTATAATAAACAAGTCCACTGCTTTAAAATTGCATGTAAAAAGTTGGGTCATTTGTAAAGCCTGTAGCAAAATGAAAGCAGAATTGTTTTGGGGGTTGCCTAAACATGTAAAATTAGTTTCAGACTTATTTACCTGAAATATGAGTGGTAGCAAGGCAGATGACAAGAATACAGTAAGTTTACCCGCCATCTTTCCTTGGATTGGAGTGTACCAATGTTGCACTTCGCCGGCAAGGTGGGTGAAGACGAATCACATCAAATGACAAAAAACACAACGAAATCGCTATCATTTGGTGGCAACAGATTAGCGAAAGCTCTACACACAGATCAACGCGAGCTTTACGAAAGCTATACAAACAGATTGCAGAAAGCACTGTGAATGATGGTTTACAAGACCAACTGCAGTGAAAAGGACACGATGCGCATCCATCTACAGTGCTTTCAAGTGGTCATGTAAATGCAGTGTCATGTCGTATCATATGTCATCACAATGGATCACTTCTTGTGTTGGGAGCATGAAGAGGACAACATTCACTGAACACGTTCGCGACTAAGACAACCTCTCATACTTCAAATGCTTACACTTCATTGCATGGCAACCTCCCCAATGCAGGGTGGTAAGAGAAACACTGGTTATGCAGAAAGAAACAAGCTTGTGCTTAATCAGTGCAGATTGTGCCAGTATATAGAAACAAGGTTGCTTGTGGTGACCACAACTATTACATAGCACAGATCACAGGTTCCAGCCTGACTTTAGCCACCCCATGCAGTTTTGGGAAGAGAAGGGCCCTCTGTGATGTCTCGTACTCATACTTACAACCAAGCGAGATTCATACACGTCTCATTTGCAGGGTACAGTGTGCTAAGAAAGATGTACTAAGTCGTTACAAAGGATTGAGTAATAGTAAGGGTATTAAGCCTTTTGACTCTACTTCATACAGAGAATCAAGAAAAATTCATACATGTCTCATTT
>JAHWFP010159036.1:0-20321 GCA_023313725.1 Lithobius niger | reverse complement strand
TGTACGAAGTCGTTACAAAGGATCGAGTAATAGTATGGGAATTAAGCCTTTTGACTCATACAGAGAATCAAGAAAAATTCATACATGTCTTATTTGGTGGGTACATGCTAAGAATGATGTACTAAGTCGTTACAAAGGATTGTGTAGTAGTAGGGGAATTAAGCCTTTTGACTCTACTTCATACAGAGAATCCAGAAAAATTCATACATGACTTGTTTGGAGGGTACAATGTGCTAAGAAAGATGTACTAACTCATTACAAAGGATTGTGTAATAGTAGGGGAATTAAGCCATTTGACTCTACTTCATACAGAGAATAGAGAAAAAATTCATACATGTCTCGTTTGGAGGGTACAAGGTGCTAAAGATACCTGTGCTAACTTATTAAAAAGAATTGAGTAATGTTAAGTGAATTAACCTTTTGACTCTACTTCATACGGAAAATCTAGAAAAATTCGTACACATCGCGTTTGGAGTGTACAATGTGCTAAAAAAAACCTGTTCTAACTCATTAAAATGATTTGAGTAATGGCAGGTGATTTAAGCCTTTTGACTCTACTTCATACGGAAAATCTAGACGAATTCATACACATCTCGTTTGGAGGTTACAATGTGCTAAATATAACCTGTAGAAACTTATTAAAAAGTCGAAGAAACTGTATTTAAAAAAATTCCCAATTAATGAAGTAAAAATTAATTGTTCCCACTTTCTTAATTTCTGTCTATCATATAAAAACAAGGTAATGTTAAGATATATGTGATGGCAGCAACTCACCTGCTACATGGATATGAGCAACCATAAAACACCATTTGTAAATTGATCCATGCTAGAAATGTTAATATTAATACGATTGGCATATGGTATATCATCCAGTTGAAATAGTTCACATTAATAACATCGCCAAAATACCTGTAATAAGAGTAATCACGTTATTTAAATAGTGCACACGATAGTTAACAGACACAAATTGCATTAAAAACATTTTAAATTATACAACAGAAAGAAATGTATGTACGGAGCTGCACATCAACATATTGGTTACACAGTTCAAACCACTGAACTCCAGGTCACCGCAAGGCAGTTGCAAGACTCCTAACTTTCCCTCTACTATTGTGAGATAATGCCATTACATTTTTACACACAAAATTGATCGTCAAATGTGTAACAATGTTTGTTCGTGAGATAAACTAAACTCGGTTGTAGAATATAAATAACTTGAGGAAGCCCGTGCTATGCACGGGGCCGGTCATGAATTAAGTTTACGGACACATTTCCCGGGACATTTTTCCGGCAATCTTCCCGACGACTTGTCAGATTGATCGACCACTCATGCCTGCCTCCTGCTTGCATGCAGGTAGAATGGGAGAGCGCATTTACAATGCGGGCGCGAGGAGGGGAGAAGTGATTGTTCGGCCCGATGACTTGTCAGATTGAACCTTTATTGAGTTGATCGACCACTCATGCTTGCCTCCTGTTTCCATGCAGGTAGAGTAGGAGAGTGCATTTTCAATGCGGGAGTGAGGAGGGGAGAAGTGGTTTTCCTTTTAGCCTTCCCTTTCCCTTTAGCCTTCTTTTTAGCCGGCCTCCAGGATTATTATATAGATTACCTGGGAATAATTGATAAAATAATTTTAGGAATTAAGAAGAACCAAACCAATTTGAAGTAAACGATTTTCTAAACAACAATGCAAGAAAAAAAATTATTTGACTGTTGGGTCAATTCAGTATTAGGTATTGATGCGGTATATATGACTGTACTACTATTGGTGTAGTGGGAAAAATGCATAATAAAGCCATGAAAGTAATGAAAGTATGTTTTTGGAAAAAAGAATGAACATAATATAAAAATACTCTAAAAAGAGAACAAAATCATGACTATTTGGCAACTGATAAAAAATTGTGTAATTCAACGAAATATTTTTTAATGAATTAAAAGAAAATATCACGAGTAGTAGAAGGGTAGAGACGAACTGAACCGGCACGGAGAAACTGCTATGGTGAGAGGGGACAGTTATATTATACCAAGTTTAACACTATGCCAATGAATTTGAGAAATATCAGGAATTATACTTCTGAAAAGAAAAGATAAATAACAAAAATGGATCTTAATAGTACAACCATTTGTGATATATTTCTGTATTTATTGTCAATTTGATCTAACTTCTTTGACTGTTTTACTTAGTAATATCCCGCTTGCTACCATAGTAGAGCGGCTAGGTTTACACGACCTATTGGGGTATAATCAGATGGTTATACCCCACCTCCTCAGTTATACCATGGCAGCTCGATTATATCCTGGAACCTTTTTGTTGTGAACATGCGCAACTTGCTGAGATAAGATCAAAACTGATACTGGCAACCAGTTAATGAGCACGGCTATTGACTCGTAGACATAGCAGCATGAGAACTCGACGTATTCAGTTTGGTTTTCGTATTTAACATCATACCCTACAATTTTTTTAGGTAAGTAATTTATAATTATTTTTTGGCAATCTATTATCATAAATTATTTACATTTTTATTGCATTAGTCTCTTAGTTATTTCGATTCTCATGCTCATTATTAGCAAACGATTCAAATTTTTTACGTACAGACACACACAGCCCTCTCTCGGCCAATTTTAGCAATGCATGGTTCTCCGAGCCCTAATAATACATTGTTCCAGAGGCAGTTCAGTGTTACTTACTATTCTTTGATCTGTTACTATTCTGGGGCTCTGCTGCTTACTGCTCTCTGATTTCTAACAAGACAAGGGTTCTCCCAGGGCCAGTTCAATGTTACTTACCATTCTTTGATCATTACAACAACGTTTGCGTTAGCGCCAGCTACTAAGTGCTGCACGATTACTAACAAGACAAAATTTGTTCTCGTGCCAGTTCAATGTTACTTACTGTTCTACAATTCCTAATGACACAATGTTTAATGCAGCGCCAAGGTTGCTGCTCCGTACTGTTCTCCAATTCATAACGAGACAATCTTTACTTCAGCGCCACTTAGATCTAATTTACTGTTCTATGATTGCCAGGACAAGTATTGATGTCCTGATAGTAGAGTCTTACTTACAGACCTAATATCCCTACTAGGACGAGTATTGATCCACTGATAGTACAGTCTTCCTTACTGACCTAAGACTTCTACCAGGACAAGTATCGATCTACTGAGTATAGTCTTACTTACTGACCTAAGACTTCTACCAGGACAAGTATTGATCCACTGATAGTAGAGTCTTACTTACTGACCTAAGATTTCTACCAGGACAAGCCGGTTCACTAATACTAGTGTTACTCACTGTTGTATGATTTCTAAAAGGACAAGGTTTGATCCAGTGCCAGTCAGAACTGCAGTTCCTCCAAGGTTACATGCCTGTGCTATACCGATTAAGAACATGCTTCGCAACCGTCGTTTCTGCTGTTTTAGTGAAGTTCTGCAAGACAAATAATTCATCATGAGACATTAAACAAAACAGGTGTTATGGCCGAAGCAGTTCATAATAATTATCGGCAGTCTTGCATCAAATTCAGTCATGTTCCTACCCGAAATAACAATTCATGCTTGATATTAAAAAACCGTCCACAGCAAAGAAGTTACTGGAGCACAGTGTAATATCGCCGACTAAAAAAATAAATGTTCAGCACAAAGTGTGTGTGTGTTGGGGGGGAGGGGGAGAAAGAGGTCGAAAACCACATTTGGAACCAAAAACAGGTCTGGGCCCAAGTGTATTTAATTTAACAGATTGATGAAAAAGTAGTTGAAGAACTAATCCATGTAATAAGGGATTATGGGAAAAAGCCAGACTTTTTTCATGATGTTGCAGTGGGAGACTGAATCAATAGTCTTGCCAGAAATAGAAAAACATAAGGTTCCTAGGGATTCCGACATCCAAGAATGCGGTAAGTTGGTTGTAGGTATCAAGCAAGTTAGTTTGGCAAGACTGACCAGGGAAGAAACCATGGTGAGTTGCAAAAAATGCTTAAGAAGCTTAGTTTACTGAGTAGACCGATAGCTCTATAATTACGGACGTCATGAAAGGGACCACATTTGGAGTAATGTTTGTGTCTTTCCAACAACAAGGGAAAACGCAGGATGAAATGGAATTTTCCAAAGATAATGAAAAGGAGGGGAGGGGGACGGTTGCAAGGTTAGAGGTGTAGTTCTTAAAGGAAAACAGGACAGGTGCCATCGGGACCGCACAAAGTATCATCTTTTAATGAAAGGAGGGTATGCGTGACATTATTACAGTTGAAATGCATCATGCCTGGAGAAGCAGTAACAAGTTTGTACGAAACAGTAGCGTTTAAAGTAGAAGAGAAAAAGTTGTTTCGTTCATGGTCGTTGAAAGGAACAGTTCTGTAAGGTTTCTTTAGGCAACTAGCTTGCTTAGACTTTTTGATTTTGTTTATGTAAGCAAAAAGGGCCTTGGGCTAGAATTTGGTTTTGACAATAAGCGACTCTTCGTAAGACTGGTGGGCATCACGTTAGTCCTGGACTGCCTCATTGTGAGCTGCTTTAACAAGAATGGCTTTTGGGTGGCTTGCCTAGAACTTGCTCACAGAGATGATCATTTGCAGTGAAAATGTTGGCATTTTTCAAAGTGCACTAAATTCGTTATCGCTAAGTTTTGAAAATACCAGATTGTGTTTCCACATAAACCTGGGCTGCCAGCGCTTTTGACCAGATAGTCGCCTATTTTATTAGTTTACTTTGCTTCGCATAATATTTAGTTAGAATTGGTGTCAGTTTTATTACTATAACATACATTAAAGCATGAAAATTTAGACGTGTACCTGTAGTCTTCAATTGGGTAGCCCTTAATGAATCGGGTCCGTAAAACCACTGCAATGTAAACATGGAAGAAACTAAATAAATCAACATTTATTAATGATTGTTCACCAAGGAACTATAGTGTCCAACGGTATATCAAATTCTAGATGTGGATTACACTTAGCCTGCGTTCATTATAGTATTAGGCTATACCAATATTTCTTTGACGATACGATATCACAATACCAGACCCTATTAGTAGTTCGTCAAACAAGCTGGAACCGGGCTATGCACGGTGAGCCCGGGTATAATAATGTTTTTGCGAGTCCCTTCCCCAGTCCTCTCATCTCAGCATCTCAACTCGTTAACGTTAATAATTATAACCTATCCAAGGACAGTTGTCCGTTATTGCTCATCACAGTTCATCCCAGGACATCCAAGACTTTCAGTAGCTTCTTTTTCCGCCAATTACGTACTCGCCATATGACTGCAGTTGCAGGATGTACTCGGAGCAGCAGTGTGCCAATTGTTGCTTGCTAATTTTAAACAATTCAATTTGGGTCACGAGCCCCCACATTTAAAAAATGAATAAGTAACCTAAATTATCATGTCAACCGCCCAATTTAGAGGCCCTGAGGTCTCAAAATTAAAGATTTTAAGTGCCATTTGGTTTAACTGTCAGATTTAAAACTCCCTTCAAAACAAGGTAATCCCGCTTCCGCTGGCGTTAATCACCTTTCGAGTGTTTGGGCATAGTTTCTTATCGATAAATGTTCTCAACGCCGCGTTGCAATCTGAAGCTGAAAAAATACCGAAAGCTTGAGGGAGGTGTTTTTATCAGCCTGGGAATGTATCTAGGGGTTGGGAACATTTATCGACACTTGAACTGCGCTTGGGTGGCATTTGAAACGAAAATATATTGTCTACTAAGTAGTTTTGTTTCCTCCACAATTCATCACAAACTTACCGAAAGTAGCCTAACTCACCGTGAAAGCTGACAAATGTTATAGGACGGCCAATTGTACCAGTCACTGCTTGGCACAGTATGGCTCCAGCCATGTCAGTATGGCTCAGCAGTAGGACCTCGGCCTTTGATTTCAAAGGTCGTGGGTTCGATTCACCGCTCAGGCAGTCTGACGTATAAGTCCAAAAGGCAACGTAAATGGATTTGCATCTGTATTTATTTAATCCTTCTTGAGCTATTGGCTTTTCCATCCTGTATACACACTGTATGTCAACCAAAATAAATACTTGTTTTATTTTTAATGAAAAAAATGTTTCTTAAATTTAAAACAGAACATGATCCGTAACATTACTAAATTTTACAACAATTGTTGTCAATTTATTTTCAATTATTTACGCAAGTACCACATTTAATATTTTATGTACTGCAGTTTTTTCGATCGCGATTTTTAGAATATTAGCGGCGATTACGCCTAACACGATAGGGTGGAAAGTTGATGCTGGCTGATCGTTCTGCCACCATGGTAACCTAAGATTAACCAAGCATTGCTGGGAAGCCAGATCATGCCTTACGTGATTATCAAGCACGTTGTAATTGTTTAGAAATTGTTTTAGGCCTACTAAATGTAGTTTTGTCATACTTGCACTATGTGGCAGATACCACGAAACCAGACGATTCGGTCGTAAAAACAACATGAATAAATATGGATGCAAACCTATTTACGTTACCTTTTGGACTTAAATGACAGATTGCCTGAGCGGTGAATTTAACGTACGACCTTTGAAACCAAATGTAGAGGTTTTACTACTGAGCCATACTAACATGGCCTAAAGGAAACATCCATAGGTAGCATTTACCATGTGTACGCATACATAAAAACATACATTTTCCAATCGCCACTGGAGGGATACTTGTATGCGTGTCATACACCAGTGAAATCGAACGCTTGCATTGGCGCCACACATCAGTGAAATTGGGTTTGCATCCGTATTAATTTAAACCTTCTCGAGCCTATTTGGCTTCCATCCTGTTAGAAACAACATGGTGGACAAAGCTGAGAGTTTTTAATAACAAAATGGACGTAAGGCAGCTTACAAATTGTCAGTAGGAAATCTGACCTCACTGAGTGCAGGTGAGGAGACTAGCAGGCAAGAGGTCAAGTTCCGTACTGGCAGTTTTTAAATTACCTTTGGGTCATTTTATTATTTTTATTCTTGTGCTTTTGAGTTCTTACTTTTTTACAGATTTTAATTTAAAGTGTTTATCTTGACTTAGGTATCTTAGCAATATCTTTTACCAGCTGAAGCTCGTGCTGTGCTCGGGTGGTGTTTGATGCACAATTTACAACATTGGGACGGCTTGCTCTCTCATTTGTTTGTTGCGGAAGGTCTGTACATCGTCTATACGCCGTCTACGTAATTTTGAGCACGCTGGCTAACAAAAGCTGATTTTCATTCGCTTCGCTCACCCAATTAGCGCTAACTGAAAACCGGACTCCATGCACTTTTATATGAATATTTCTACCATAACTAACTAAATATGCCTTTGTACACCGGAAATAAATAAACACACCTTTGTACACCGGAAATAAATAAATACGCCTTTGTACACCGGAAATAAATAAACACGCTTTTGTACAGCAAAGTCTAAATCTTTATCCCGCCGGTCTAGTCATTTTTGTTCCATATTTAGCCGAGTTTCACTAATCCTTTAATTTTAAGCATCTACAACTACAGAACTTTTAGCCAGCGGTAAGTTGTATATACGTGAAGTATTGTTTTAACCATTAAAAGTTACGTTTTCACTTGGCGCACACAGGCTAACAAATGCTGATTTTCGTTCGCTTTGCTCACTCAATCAGTGACTCTCCTGACCCAGACTCCATGCACTTACATATGAATATTTCCACCGTAAATAAATAAATACGCCTTTGTATCATCTGTTCGTTGTATGCTATTTTTTTTACTTGATTCTTGGCAGAAAGTAAAACGCTTTCAATATTTAACAGAGTTTCACTAATCCTTTAATTTTAATCGTCTACAACGACAAAACCTTTAGTAGCCAGCGGTTCAGTATTAGGGTGCATATAACTGAACTGAAGTATTGTATCATCCATCGTTGATTGATTGATTATGGGAGCTTTGACCATCGTTTCAGTTTATTGTCAACAACCAGTTTTTAGTTTATTGCCAACAATTATTTCGTTTACCACAATCGAATACTGTTATTATTCGGCGAGTCGCCGTCTGGGTCGGGTGGCCGTTTTACGACACTACAACTCGTTTTATTAAAGCAACGTCCGGCCTGCCTTATAACCTTCCGCATGCCTTATAACACCCACGCGACGATCACATCCGCGTATTTACCACAGCTAAGGTCAACTGAGACGGTAGCTCGTTCCTCGCAGCGAAAAACGTAGCTACTGTCTCAGTTGGCATTGCGCCTAATAGTCCAGTCAGCGTGAACACATTGATTGTGTTGTCAAAACCGGAATGATTCTTGTATTTTAAAATCACAATTTATAATTTTCTAGACTAGTGTCTTATAATTTTGCTTCGGCGATCTATTGGAATAATTAATATTAATTTTTACTGCATTAGCCTTTTAGATTTTTGGTCTCATAGTAATTACTAGCAAATGATTAAAATTAGTACAGCGCACGCGCAGATAAAACTTCAAGGTCATTGTAGGCAAGCGATGCATCATATAAGTTCGGGCCGAAAGTAAATAAAGTTAGTAATAGTCAACAGAAAATCTCCTAGACGCCACATTTTAAAACGGATTTTTAGCAAGGTAAAGACTAACGGTAAGTAAATAGACCTTTGGGGCCGTACTTGATGTGGAGGATCGAGAAAAATGGCGCTGGGAGGTATATCCCTTTAATGAAGATTGCTTGATAACGACGCGGGGATTGCTTCAGAACGTCACAAATTGTTTATTTTATGTGCACTCTACTGGCTTTCCATTTTCTCATAACCAGCAGCACCAACTTAAAACCATACGGATCAATTTGTGCTAAATGATTTTGGGTAAACTTTTTAATGATAAACTCACGTATCTTATCGCTTTCGTCATATATGTCATCCATGATTTCTTCCACAATAGGTATCATAAATATGCAGCACGAAGTATTATCGACCACAAACGACAACATCATTGAAGAGAACATAAAACAGAAGAGAAAACTGCAAGAGAAGAGCATGGTACAACACATTAATATTTGATTTATGTTTGGTATGTAACAGAAATGGTTTTTAAACTAAGCCATAAGACCAGAGTTAGGGCTGGTTTACGCAACGACTCGCAACGTATATTTTCTTGCTCACTAGTTTTTAGGACGTGTTTACGCAATGACTCGCCTTTGCCTTCTCACAGCTAGAAGCTAGAAATCATCCAAAATTCCAACATGGCCGCAGTTTTAGCTTTGCCAGCTCGCAACGAAAACAGTCGATACACAGATACAGTAACAGGGAAATTGTAGGTGTGCAAGAAAGAGCAAGAATTGACATTGAAACTTTAGTTACTTATCACATCAACAAAAGTATGCGGTACAAGTGTGCAGTATAAATACGTAGTATAAGTCTCCCACCTTTGTTGGAAGTGGCTTGGTTACGGGAATTAGACTGCACACTTACAACAATGAAAACGACAAAAGTACGGTAATAATTTCTTTAAAATAACGGTTAAACCACAATATAACAATACTAATATTCATCCAATATTTCCTAAAACCCCATTCCAGAACGTTAATAAATAAAAAAAAAATGGGAAGTGAACTCTGTAACTTCTCTTGCTCTTCAGCTCATTCGGAACTTTCAATTAGTTCCTGGTCTCTTTCTCTGGACCATCGATGTGGACTTCTGCTACACATCTTATGTTGGTCTTTTAAGGGACTCATCTCAGCTAAGAAGCATTTTGGAACGTACAGCTTCCATTACGACTTACTTCATCAACAAAACGCGCAATTGTCACTGGAAGCTACTTGCTATCCTGGAGAAACATTTGACTTCATTCTTAGTGAGATGTTTTCCTATGCATCATTAATTTGCAGTGATAGGCAGTAGTTAACTATATATGTTAGAGCTACTAGATAAACTTTTTTCTAAGTAGTTAAGCAATAGTTACAACTACTACCGAAATTACAGTTGACAACTACTATTTAGTCTATATTTTTTGTAGTTCTATTACTTGTCGTTGAATTACTTTTTTCTCCTTTTTCGGAGGCCAACTGCTAATTTTGCATAATATATTATTGACACTGAGAACGTTACTTGAACTGTTTCTGATACATTTCTCTGCACCAGCCAGCACATTGCCAGAAGAGTAGCAGTGAATGACCTTTGACCCACACCCTCTACAGTGCATGTGAACTTCCGTGTGTGACCACGCTTACTTCATTCAGCATACACATGGAAAATATATCGTTTTAGTTGGGGCCTCCTTAAATCAGTGTCCTGTTAGTGTTTTGGTTATTAAACTGGTTTTTTATTGAACTAAGTTCTAAATCTGCTTTACTTTTACACCCATCTTAATAAAAAAAAAAGTAGTTAACCCTTTGACTGCTGAATTAATTTTCTTTCTCCAATAACCTGGACGGGACTCGAACTAGCAACTTGAAGGAAGCTCTTTAACTTCAGGCACACGCATCTACCAACTCGGCCACGGCTGTTTCTAGAGTCGGCTTGTTAAGGGAACCTAGTATTGTTGTCGTTTCTCCATTGCTGGCCATCTCGTGCATACTTTGAACTCTGTTTTTAGGACTCAAAGCTGTGCTTGTGTTTTTGGCGAGTATACTCGTCCTCAGCACTTTAAGGGTTAAAAAGGAGTTACAACTACTAGATACCACAAAAGAACTGTAACTGTAGTTGCAACAAGTTTATTTAAAAGAAGTTAGAAGTTGCAACTATTCAGTGCAAGTCGAGCAAGGCACCCGTTTTTCGAAAAGAAAAAGAATTTTTTTTGTGCGTTTCACAAACTAACTAATACTTAACATAACCGAAAAAATGGTGTTAATTTTTTTTATTTTACAGTTAGCAAGAGTTTTACTGCTAGATTTTTTTTTCAGTTTCTTTACTAATGTTATTCCTATTGTCTAAGTTTTGGAGCTCTGAATGAATGAATAAAAAGCCTGAAAGGTGCAACATGTATATAAAATTGTACAATGTTTCGGGCCAGTATCCGACCCTTTATCAAGTGTAAATAGAATTAAAAAAATCTTTGGAGTAAAAACTCTCGAATCATTTTACAATGTGTTATTCTATTTATTATGCTTGATAAGGGCAACCAAAAAAGACCTTGTTTTACGAGAGTTTATCACTCAAAAGCAACATGCGGGCAGGCGGTTTTTATTTTTATTTTTTATACCAAAATTTAGCTTGTACAGGTGAGTAAATTTTTTTTGGCTTAGTTGTATTGCAATTTTATTCAGACCTACATTTTCCCTTTCTGTCCACATCAAGCTTTTTTTTCTGATTAGCTTTGCCAAACTATTGCCAGTATCGCAGGCTTTGCACAATGGACTCATGCTTCTGTCTATGTTGGTTGATCTAGTGCAACCTGTTTGTTTCGAAAGGGAAGCAAAGCCATAAAAAAATTTCACGCACACAATTTTTGGAGATGTGAGCACTCCTGAAAAACCAAGTTTTTTTTTGCTCTAAAAGGTTGCATACTGACCTGAAACGTTGCGAAATATTGCATGCATTTTACACCTTTCCGGCTTTTTATTCGTTCAATCACATTTCGGTGCTTTTATCCTTCATTATTGGTACTCTGAAACCTGGTACAGTAGACACCGTTTATAAGGAACTCGGTTTTGAAGAATTATTGCTTTTAAAGAACAGATTACAACAACCATTCTAACATATTTAGTGCTCTCTCTTCCGGATATAAAGAATTTTCGGTTATATAAGCCTTTTTCACTGTCCCTTGAGTTTCTTTGTAAGCGGTGTTTACTGTATTGTGGAAGTAAATTTTCAGTTTTTCTAGACAAAAAAGCCTGAATACAGTATTAGTTTTATTATATCGACTCACGCCATGAATACTAGCACGAAAACGCATTTTCTTACCAACGGGGAGTAGTTCCGCACAACGAAAGGCAATTTAGTACAATCCTCCGGTGGAGTCCACTGTACTCGATAGCAAATGAGCAGCAAATGCAGCCAAAAAACAACATAATAACTTCCTATTAACATAAATCTATTATTACTATTTGATATCATAAGAGAGTGCTCAAGAATATTTCAGTTTAAAGATCAACTTTGATTTAGGGATTGTCCGCTACAGCATAACAGCGGAGAAGTGAGCTAAAAAATACTGATTTATCTTCAGATCTGGCAACTGGTAAAGTGTGTTAACCGACAATGGTGCAGTGTGTTAACTGACTACAGCGAAATGGTAAAGTGGCAACTTTTCCTTGGTGACGTGGACCAACATTACGACAAACATGGGCAAACATCAGGACAAAATGGGAGATCAATCTGAATGGCATGCAACTAAAACTCCCTTAAGAAGTTAGCATGATCGGTGTAGTCCGATTTCATAGAATCCATTTTCGCAGAGAAAAAATGTCCATTTTTTCTGAATCAAATTTTGAGGAATGCATCGTGCGAGCCTGGATTCTGCCAAATTGTAACTGTAAAATGATGTTTCTAAAAGAGAAGCATGCTGCGATTAATTTTTGTTTGGAAATCTGCAATTCAGAGGGCTTTTCTTTCACTAGGGCAAAGTTGTGGATGAAATAAATCTTGCATGTTATTCTTTCGCCACTTTATACTATAGCTCCAGCACTTAATGGTACTTACCGCTTGCCCATGTATACGTATTTCTTGATGCACAATGGAAAAGGAAAGTAGTTTTTCCCATATAGCTTACCCATGACACATTCGTACATTACAGATGAAACCATTTTCAATGCTTTTCCAAAGCTTTTAAAGGCTAATTACAACAAATTTCATTGCTCTTTGCACAGTAGACTGTCAAAATTACCTTTCAATTTTTTTATAATGATCATAATAATAAAAATAATTTTCCTTGCCCTCAAAAGGACACAAAAGGAGAGAATGGGTAGTTTTACCAACCACTTAATGACTCATCCAATTTACGGGTTAAAACTCACTACAAATGCTAACGTAAAATTTAAAAATGACAAAATGCCTATAGTTTCATAAAAAATTGATTAACAAGATGATCCATGTTGATATTTCGTTAAGGATTTTTATAAATTTGGTGAAAAAGAGCAGTGCTCTAGTCGCTTTAAGTGTAGACGTGTAGGTCCACTTGGTCTGAGGACTTTTTAAAAGAACCGAATAAGAAGACACAACTTATTTTTACCAGCTGTCATTGCTAGCACCTTGTGTTCTTTGTTTGCAATAGGAAGCTAAATTGTCGTCAACAATGATGAACATTATGTCTTCTTCCTACCAGTGGACAAGGAGGAAGAGGAAGGAAGGATAGTAACTAACAGGAACAACACTTGCTCAGCTACCCAACTTGGCAAAAATTGCTTGCACTGCACGGGATCTCTGTCTCACTTTCACTTTCTCTAGTCCAATCCGATTGGAGCACGTTTCTCAGAAGAAATAGATGCCTGTGACAAACTACATCAATTTATTTATTTATGTAATTATGTACTGTACCTTACTTAATATTACTGTTAACCTCACTCCTACAAGGTACACTCACAAAATTCAAGGCCGTTTCAAGGATAAAAAAAAACTAATTTTCAAAGAATTTCAAGCCTTGAATTTTCGATTTTCAAATTTAAGACTTTTCAAGGAATTGAAGGCCATGTACAAACACTGCTATAATTCACTACAAATTAGTGGCGCAGTAGAATTGGCATAGGCTCGACAATGGCTTGTAACCTATGCAGCCTGAAATATAACGATATCAGGGAAATGGACAATACGCCCACTGAAAAGTGACGTTGCCGAGGATGTTGCTAAGTGACGGAGGCATGTTCAGCAGTACAGCCACACAGTAGATTACGGTATTTGTACGTGTGTCGAAAGATCTATTGGTAGTTTTCAAAATAATCCTTTTTATTTTACATAGCTTTAGCCTACTTGGCAAATTTTTGTGAGCTTTCAAACCAATTTTAAATGAGTTGACTATTTCTCTGTCCTTGGAGTAAATAGTGAAACATTTGTGTATCCCGGAAGTGTTTCAAGGAAAAGAGGGGTATAGCATCTCAGTTGGCATTCTTTTGGTTTGTAATGAACTCCCTCGTTTGACGCAAATTGACGACAAGACGAATTACAGAGTTAGTATAGCGTTTTCGGTGGCCATATTGTACACTCTAATCACCTACCCTATTTTTCGCCCAAGATTCGGCCTGCAGTATTGTACAACCAAGATACAACTTTGCTGCGCGAGTCTTTCCTGCCCTCCAGCTGCTACAAAAAATTACGCCCCTGATTAAAAGTCGGCGAAAGGGAAATTTGCTGAATCCATCAGAATTCCAATCCTAATCCAATCCGAATCCAGTCCAATCCGAATTCACCAAAACAATCCCGTTTTGCCGAATCTCGTTTTACCAAAGCAAAATATTCTATAAAAATCTAACAATGTTGAAGTTAAAGATGCATTCCTAATTAGAAGCAATTTGTGAATAGTTGCGGTTTCTGATGTTAGGCGACTAATTAAGTGGTTCTTGGGTGTGGTACCATACCAAAAAAAATTGATGTGAGTGGATGGTGTTACGTTTTATTCGTGATTTTTCAGATGAGGGTGATGGCTTTTTTTTTTTTACCAAACAAAACGAAATCAATAGCCTACATTTTATTGTGGAGTACAATATCTATGTTTTGATGCTCGGATCAGCGTGCAAAAAAATGCACATTTGATAAAAGTCATTCTTCAGATCCAAGTTTTTAGTTGTGACATGCCTCTGAACGACCCTTAGATTCGTTTCTAGGCGATCATGTGATGGAGCAGAGCTCATGTGGTCATCGGCTCCAGGTAATGTTTGGTGAAAGTGCTTTTGCGTGATTGATACATTTTTTTAGACAATATCATAAAAAACGTTTCATGCGGTAAGGAAAAACCAATGCTTGCGCCCCCGAGAACCACTTAATTAACTTTTAGTGGCCTTATATGTTTAACCAGAGCAAGCGTGGCAGCACGAGCGAATCACACAATTTGAAAAAGTTGTCCGGCAAAACGGGATTCGGCGAAACGGTCATACACCAAAATTCCTCTGAATAGGCCAAGTTGGTTGGTTTTCTCTCCGCCTCCTTTTCCCACATCGTGGACACACCAACAATGCTGTTCTATTTTCTTTTCCGCTTCTGTTTGCATGCACATCAAGAAGTGCGTAAACATGGACAAAGGGCTGTTGTTCAAATTCTAAAGCTTTAACGATCATCAAAGTTTTAGAGAATTGCTGTTATAAGTAAATCTTTTATTTCAACAGTCATAACATACCTTCATATAGAATCTACAAACTCCTAGAGAATCGTAAAGTCCAAAAATGGGAAACATGGCAATAGGAAACAATGATGCAATAGGAAGAGGTATGATATTTATTATCCAAAACAATCCCATTACTAACATTATATAAGCACATCTACCTTCCTAGAAAAAAAAAGAAAAAATCATGTTTTTGGTTGTCCCTTTCAGAGCTTGAAATAGGGAGTGCAAAGGACGCAAATTGCACTCCTGAGCTGTCAAAACTGCGCTCAGGTGTGATTTTCTAACGGAGGTAAAATTTGCGCTCCATAAATCTGAAGATATTGCAATATTACGGTTTTGCATAGCATTAAGTTTTTATAGTTAAAACCACGAAGACCTGAAAAATGATACTTATACCAAAATTTCAAGATATTGCAGTAGACTTGCATCATACTTCAAATTGCAATCCTTTAAATAAATAATTTTTAAGTAGCGATGGGCGGTAGTTAAGTACAGATAGATACAACTATTACTTCACCTACTTTCAAAGTAGTTAAGTGGTTACAACTACTACCTAAATTATAGTTGATATAGTTGATAACTACTAGTTAAACTAACTCTAGGAGTATGTTTTGGTGTATGTTTATACGACATTCGGCAATTACTCAGCAAATATTTTTATAATTTGAAATTTATGGGTTAGCATCAAACTATATAATTCAAAGACTTCAAAATTTATAAAATAACATAGCAAAAATCTCGTTTGGAAATACACGTATTAAAACAAAGAAAATTTACAAAAATTAAAAAATTCTAACGGTGCTCAAGCTAAGAGACCAAATAATAATAACAGAGAATTATTTTGAGAATAAACATAAAATATATAATGTTGAAAAACAGCAAAGATTAATAATAATAATAAGCACATTTACCACGAACGGGGGTGGCCGACTAACACTGTTCCTAGATTATGAAGAGTTGGTCAAAGTGGTAAATAACCACTGGGGCACTTCAAATGCTAGTCAAGGGGTTCCTTACGGAGAAGGCGGAGAAACCCGGCAAGACAGGGAGACCCAACAGTTTCCTTGCTAGCTAATAAGGCCATTCCAGATCGGAATAACCCGGACAGAAATGAAGTTATGACAACAGTCCAAATGCGAAATGGGGAAGGCCACTTTCAGTCATGACTCCGGGTGCACTTCACGCGAGGTACAAAAGATCTTAAAGACCAAGATAAGATCGAACTAGAGTCGACGGCGCTCCAACAACTCCAGGCCAGTTCTGCGCAGACGTTCACCATACCAGAGATTTCTACACCCTGGTAGATTTTTTGTAAAACGGTGTTGGACTTTCTCAACACGATCGATGTCACCAAGCAAGTATGGGAACCAACCAGGAGTGGCATATTCAAAGATAGGACGCACGAAGACCTTTAAACGCCCAGACTTTAGTAGGGATATCTCCAGAGATAAAACAACGATGTGTAATGGCTGATCTAGAATAAGCGAGAGCACATATTTTCCTGCAATGAAGGGATGGTTTCAGGTTGCCGGAAAACCACACCTCAAGGTCACAGATTGGCTGAAGGAAGTGGTGACTGGTCCAGAAAGTAAAGGTTACCACAGTTACGATTTCCAACATGAAAGGTGCAGCATTTATGAACAGAAAGTGGCAGTTGCCAGGTCTGGGACCAATCGGGCGACATAAAGAATCAGAGCTTCCAGAACAGTGGAACAAGAGGGGGAGAGAATCTCTGCACCAATCTTTAAATCGTCTGCAAATTTAAAACCATAGCAGTCATCGGAAGGAAACTGAAGATCATTGATGTAAACTATGAAAAGAAGTGGCCCTAAAACAGACCCCGGGGGACCTCACACGTGACCTGAACCCAGGAAGACGAAGATTTTTCAACAATTACCTTCTAGGTGCTGTTTGCCAAAAAGGCAGCTAGCTGAGCCTTGAGGTTACCAACGATACCACAACCGTCGATCTTAAGAAGCAGTTTTCAATATACAACTGACTCAAAGGCCTTTTTAAAATCGAAATAGACAACGTCAGATGGAACCCCAACATCCAAGGCAGAAGTGCACCTATCAAGGGCAGAAAGCAATTGGTGGGTAGTAGATCGTGATGGGAGAAACCCAAACTGATCCTGGGTGATGATACTGTTTTCGAAGAAGGCAACCATAGTGTCTCTTATCAACGACTCCATAACTTTGCAAGCGACACATGTCAGGGCAATTGGCCTGTAATTAAGAGGGTCAGAAGAGTGACCCTTCTTGAAAACTGGAATAATATTCACTGAACACCAATCTCGAGGAAGTTTACCTTCAGTGTATGAGCATTGGAAAAGCTTGCAGAGTGGGTAACAAATCTCCCCTGCAACTTCGCAGAACAGAAAGGTGGAGAAGCCATCTGGGCCACAAGCTCTACTATTCTTGAGTTTTTTTTAAAGCTTGAAAGGCCAAGGTTGAAGTAAAGGAAGCCTGCGGACACGACCATAATCCAGTGGAATTGTGGCGACTAGGAATTGTCAAATTTTCATTCACAGATAATGTTTGAAGCAAAAGTATCACAGAAAAGCTGTGCTTTTTCTTGGCTGGCAAAGACGAAGAAATTTCCTGATTTAAGGGAGGGGGGGGGGGCAGCGTGCATATTTTAGAATTTAATTTCCGATAAAGTTTAAATAAAGAAGCATGATTTCTCTCCCGAATGGCTGTCGTCTCCCATTACTTATGCCAGGTTTCAGTGGAGTCTGAATACTTTCTGCATGCATCATTGTAAGCATTGGTCGCTTCAGGGCTCTTGCAGCACTTAAGTCGATGCCAACACCTAAGTTTTAAGCAACCGAGCTTCATGCGGTACAGTAAGAAACCTTTCCTCATGGCACGAGTTCAAGGTGGAGCACGACACAGCTCGATGTGTCTGGCCAAAACCTGTTGAAAACAAGGCCAAGCTTGGTCAATAGAATGATGGGCTCTGAAGATGAGCTCGTCCCAATTGATGTGAGAGAGCAAACTCCTAAGAAGGTGTAAGTCAATGTTCCCTAGAATCGCCTTTGAAGTGGGGAGTGAAATTTCCTCAGTTCCGGTAATGGACAAGTTAATAGAGAAGCACACCATACAGTGGTCACTACCACAGAAATGCGGAACCACCCAAAGATCAAAGACAAGACGTTCCTCATCCGAAAAAGTTAGGTCCAGGATATTGTTTCCCCGAGTAGGTAGGTCAACCATTTGGAACAATCCAAGTGGTGACAGCAAGTCCAGAAAATAGTCATGATGGCACTCTCCAGCACGATGATGGTTCCAATCAACAGCAGACAAGTTGAAGTCACCAAGAACAATGTTAGAATGTGTAGGATTAACTGCATCAACAATAAATTCACACATGTTTAGGATTTCCTCATCCTGATGGCTATTAGGGAGATAACCTAAAATAAAGGTCATCTGGAACGAGGGCAGGGAAATGGTTTAACATTCCGCATTTAAAGATGATTTCACAAGGACGAGTGGGATCTCCACCCGATAAACAGACGCTACGAGTTACCAAGATGGATAAACAAATGTAGATTTAAGAAATAAAAGTTACCATATACCATTGATATTCAACTGTTTAACACAGGGCTTGTTAAATTATCCAAGTATAAAAACCTTGACACTAGAATTTAAAAAATGTAATAATTTAAAAGACTA
The DNA here is from genome assembly GCA_023313725.1 of Lithobius niger. Taxonomy (NCBI): domain Eukaryota; kingdom Metazoa; phylum Arthropoda; class Chilopoda; order Lithobiomorpha; family Lithobiidae; genus Lithobius; species Lithobius niger. The sequence goes on along the minus strand of JAHWFP010159036.1, from coordinate 1,511 downwards.
AATAAGAAATAATATTACAGGAACTACAAAACACAAAAAAAGAAATTTAAGGAATTAGTTATATTATAGTGTCTGCGGCTTATCTTGCGTTCGCCCAGAACGACACAGATAATCAATTGTATGATTTTGGTAGCAGAGCGCCTTGTTGGTATCCAAGATGGTTACAAAAACAATGGGGGCCGTCGATTAATGCCGCCCCCTCCAGGAAAACGTAGCCGCTCATAAAATATCTGCAAGACTCAAGATAAACCGCGCACACAATATGTAGTGTTTTAAGATAACTAGGTAAGAAATTAAGTTATTGTATACACCATATTTATTTAATGTATTTTTTTCTACATGTATTTGTGTATTTGCTGCTCACAAGAACTTCGATGAGCTTGTCTTATGCAATAAATTATTACTATTATTATTATTATTTAACGATATTATTAAATTCTACACTTACGTAACTCACACTACCATCTTTATTTTTAACTTATCTCACGTTCTAAGTCATTATTTGTACCACTACGTAAGCAAGAGCGGTCTGAGAAGCTTTTTAGCCTTTGCTATCCCTGTCGAACTTCCGATAATGGCGGTAGTTTTACCTCGAGTTTGAAACTAGACTACAACGCTTCTCAGATCGCTGTGGACAACATAGTGGTACAAATAATGAATTTGAACGAGAGACAAGTTATCAGTAAGGAAGTGGAGTGCGAGTTCCAGTGATCGTCATAGCGTGTAAGTGAAAAATGTAATAATTAAGGCTCAGTCCAGGTATAAAATTGTTCTAAGAAAGCAGTTTTGGTTTCTCCCCTTTCATAATATATGTATATATTCCTTATCCATTCATCGTGTAATTGCACTGCCAGGTCCCAGCAATCCAGTCCTGGTGTGATAGATAGTATCATCCATGTTTATTCATACCGGAGTGAATTCGGTGAGGCCAAGTATTGGCATACAAGAAAGTGGAACAACAACAAAAAGCCATGGCTTCCAACGTCTGAGATGGCGGGATGTTAAAAACATTCTTTGTTCTTCGCAGTAGGAATACTGAAAGATGAACAGAAAGAAAAGGTTTAGGATAACAAAACTTGCTTAAAAGGAGCAGTTGGATCCGATTAGATTATGTACGCCATTAGAAAACTGTGAGGTGCCCATAACCAGGGTTGAAAATATTCATGATTATTTTAAAATAATCGAATTAATTAGATTAATCAGATTAAATAATCGAATTAATTAATCAAGATTATTTTGATTATAATCAGATTTTAATGACATGTAAGATAACAATAATTATAAAAGTTTAAGTATAACATAGTTTCAAATTAATCATCCCGCATGCACGACTCAATTGCAGACATCATTTCTTTGCCCATTAGAGTTGCCCGAGTTTGGAACTCTTTGCCGGGTGCAACAGTATCTGCACTCAATGTAAATATTTTTAAAAGGTTGTTGTCACTGGTCGACCTATCATCATTTTTAAAAAGGTCTGAGCACTATAATGCATATTAATTGATTCACCAATT
>JAHWFP010159035.1:183488-197518 GCA_023313725.1 Lithobius niger | reverse complement strand
AATCCATGGCGAGTAGCAACTGCAGTGTCGATGATCTACCTGGCAAATCATTACCTTGGAGATTTGTCATGCTCCCAGCCAGAGATGGAAGTGACTCATGGATCGGTGGGTCAGTGGGTCAAATGGGTCACATTTTTATCGTAGGTCAAGTGGGTCATGGGTCAAGACCGTTCACCCACCTACCCACGGCAATTGTTAGGTGTGGTATTTGACACTTCAGTAGTCTTATACTAGTACTCTTTAAAAAATTGTCTATCTGTTCAAAAATAGTTTCTCCCAGAAGGCTAAAAACCCTTATGCTTCTTTAAAAAATATGACTGTTTGAAATAACATTGCATGCATTTTCAAGCTGTATTTTTTCCTAGCGTGGGATGGGACACATTTTCTTCTTTACTGGGCGGGTCAAGTGGGTCGTCGGTCAGGGCTCGAGTGGGTCATGAGTCGGAAAAAGTGACCCACTTCCATCTCTGCTCCCAGCCGAAGCCACGGTGCCAGATAACTAGACGAAAATTCCTAGAATCTTTACATGCCAGAATCAACATGAGCACGAGGCATCACAGAGTCCCCTCTTCCCGAAAATGCCAGAGTGGCTGAGGTCAAGCTCGGACCAGGGACCAGCTAGCACATGAGACAGAAGTACTAACAATCAGCCTACCTCGCACCATAAATCGTACCGATCGGGCTTCCCCGACCGTTTATTCCACGCAATTTTCATAATATCTTTTTATTCCCATTTGCCTTTCCATCTTGTAATCTGTTTATTATTTAAATTTTTATATTTAATTTCAACTTTATGCACTTAGAAATTTGTGGGCGAGGGGTAATCGTCTAACTGGAAAATCGTCCAACACGAAATTCGTATCATGGAAAATCGTCGAACGACCCTGCCTCGCTCGTGCTGCCGCGCTCGCCGCTGCTGTACACATAACATCAGAAACCGCAGGTATATCATCGTCCAGTTAGACGTTTATCCGTTATACGATTATCCATTATACGATGTTCCGTTTAGATGATTTTCCAGATTTTTTATTTCGGCAGATATTAGACAATTAACCCATTAGCCGATTTTCCCCGTTAGATTTTCGTCCGGCGCCCCTCAAATTTGTAGTTTAACTAGTATAACCCGCCTCCACGTGTGCAGTTAACTGGGTTCAAATCCAATTTTGATGAACAGTAATCAATGAACAGAATCAATGAACAATAATCCATTTAAAAGAGATATTTTTTTTTTATTAGACGTTTGTGACGTGATAATCATGACTGGGAACTGTAACGCAAGACCAAAAATTACGTCCTGGTCGTGGAAGCTACTCGAAAGATGTTCACGCAAACTCGCAAATCTGACTACTACAGGGTGCACAAACGAGAGTGTCAATTAAACAATTTGACTTCATAAATTACTCTCATTTCGACTGGCAGATGCTCTCGGATTAGACTCTCCATGATAATTTCCACATTCCTGGATAATCACACTATCAAAGTGCGGGAATGGGGGAGAAGGGGGAAGGGGGGGGGGGAATAGCCAATCGATGCGCGGCTTATTTGAATTTGCTGCTATTGCTGCCGTGATTGCCTTGCACACACTGCATTACACTCCAGTGGCTAGGCGCGAACTACCAGGCAGGTAAAATCAATAATTCGAGTTCCCGGCGACCGACCAACGCGCCTGGAGGGGCTCTTGGAGGTCTGCGCGCGCATTACCACGAAAATCACTTCCCGCTCGAACGCGACAACGCACTTCAAACAGGGGACTTATATATTGAAGGATAAAAAAAAATAGCAAAAAAAAAATAAAAAAATAACGTCAAAGCGAGTGCAAACGATCAAGCCGATTGTGATAGAAAGTTGTGAGGTTCAAAGGGTGCACCCCCTCCCCAGCTGCGCGCTTCTGATGGGGGGAAAGGGGAGGGGGTGGAGAAACAATTTACGGGCACGATAGCAGTCGTCCAGAATACGACCCGCCAAGCGCCGTTGAAAATATTGGCCCCCCTTGAGCAATAATCGAAAGCAAAATGGACTAGGGTGGTCCAAGTGTTTAGAAAAGATACGTCGCATTCCACAGCGGATAAAGAGTGGTATTGGGATCCATCGGATTAACAGGGGAAAAAAAAACAAATCTTGGAAATGGGCATGCTGGAATGCTAAACGATAAAAAAAAAAAGCGTCAAGCGATTTACTGTTTCCCCAAGTGGGCAATTTTAAACCAATCAAGTAATTACTAATAAAAACTGAAAGTCACAATCGTAGATTAGGCGCGAACTACTGAAATAATGGGAGAGATTTCGAAACGCACGTCTGTTATTAGTGTCGCGCGGTCCGAAGCAGAGCAAAGGAACTGCTCTTAACACCCAGTTTCGACGATTTCAGTACTCTACAACAATGCTTGTAACAATGCAACAAGCTTGATATTTTCATCCCAGTCCTGGAGTACTGAGATCGACAAAGGGCCAGCACGCCAACAACAAAGGACGAAATGTGCTGACGTTCTTTTGGTCAGAAAGCTTGACAATGTGACTGTAAGTGCAACAATGCACACACAAAAAAAATCCTAATGCCGCTTTTCCCCTTCAGCGAACAAAGACGATGTCGCGATAACAATGGCAGTGAATGCGCTTTTCAATTGTTACACGACTAGGTGATAAATAGGTTATTACCCGCTTTCCGAGTACCGAAACATTGTTAATTGTTAGCGTTACATTGTTAATCTCAGTACTCGGAAATATGTGGTGGGCGTTCTGTCCTATACAAGTTACGGTATGCTGAAGCGAGATTGCTTTCGAGATTGCGAACAGGCCACTCCCTATTACAGGGCCATCAATTTCGTTTTGCGTGGGTTGGTTCTCCCCTGTGCCCTATGTGTAAGGTCGAGGTTACGCCAGAACATTTCATTGTGATGTGCCCTTTGTATGCGCGCTGTCGTGTCTCTATATCCAGGTACTTACGAGCAGCCCCAACGTTTCATCAGTTACTGTCGGCTGCGCCAGGCAAGCAAGCTCTGAGCCGGTTACGTTGTATAGCCAGGTTTTGCAAGGCAACGGGGGTCGCAGTGTAGCATTTGCTCGTGGGATTCTCACCGTCACCTATAGTCAACTGGTCAACTGGTGCTGCGGCCAGCGGGTCGTAGTAGTGTGCCGCTGGAACTTCCCCTAAATGGGAAAGAGAAGGCGGGCAAGCTGTGCTGTGTGCTGTAGTTTTTTGGGCCCATGTGCAAGACAAGTGTTTAGTGTACACCCGTACAAGTGTTGTGCTATTCTAGTCGGGTTGCTGTTGGAGAGTTGTAGCAGTGTGCCGCTGGAACTTTCCCTAAATGGGAAAGAGAAGGCGGCCTTGTCATGAGTACCAAAGTGTGGAGTTGGAGTTAGAGCACCTTGGAGTTGTTGTGAAGTTGGGGTTGGGGCAACTTGGAGTTCTTATGGAGTTGTGCGTAACTGTGTTCACGCTGGTGTGTGGGTTTGTGGGTTTGTGATGATGTCTGTTAAGTTGGTCGAGTTCTTGATGTAGTTAAATGTGTATTTTTAGGTTAGAAGGGGCGTACGGCTGTGTGCCAAGGCCTCTAATAAAATCTGACGGAAAGCGGGTAATAACCTATACATCCTGTCCTGATGTGTGTCTGTCTGTTTCTTTGTTGGTCACCCGATTCAAAACATCAGAATTACACAAACAACATTAATAACACATAAGGCCGCTAAAAATTAATTAAATGGCTTTCAAGAGTGGTACTTAAAGTCAATTTATGATAATAGGATAGCGCATTAACACTGTCTGACATTCCTTGTTAGTAGGACAGCTTTAACACAGTCTAACACTCCTTGTTTGCTAAAACACCACTTTACGACTGTCTAACACTCCTTTTTTGCCTTTAACACTAACACTCCGTGTTGGTTATGGTACTATGGTAGGACAAAGCTTTCACACTACCTAACACACCTTTTTGGTAAGATAGAGCTTTAACACTGTCTAAAACTACATTAATAAACAAAAACGGAACGTTAAATGTTTACAGTAAGGGTCTAAAAGTCAATCATAGAAGGAACACGGACAAGCTTTGACAGTCAGGGTCTAGGTGTAAACTTTTGTCAGTAAGAGGCTGGTAAGCATTAGACCCTTACTACCCGGTGGTTAGCTTAGTTCTAGTCTATTGGACAGAACGTGTGTATGAACGGTTGTAGCAGGTTTTCTTGGTTCTTAGAATATTGGTATGGAAATTTAAGAACACAATTTTCTTGTGAAGATTTGTCATTTTGTCTTTTGCTGCTTTAGAATATTTTATTATGTTTTGCAGATTTATGGCAGAGGATAACCAAATTAATGCTCTCTGCTGCGAAGATGCTGTCTTGTTACTATATCGAAAAATAATTTTCAACATAAAGCAAAGCAGGAAACGTATACCATACTACAACTGGATCATCACGTGGGTCTTTGTAGGAGGATTTACAGTTTTTCGCCAATTATTTATTGCTGACCACCGGGTAGTAAGGGTCTAATGCTTACCATCCTCTTACTGACAAAATTTTACACCTAGACCCTGACTGTCAAAGCTTGTCCGTGTTCCTTCTACGTTTTGACTTTTAGACCCTTACTGTTAACATTTAACGTTCCGTTTTTGTTTATTAATTCTTGTTACTTTTAGAATTGCAGCTAAATTGTAAAACAGTGCAGTTGACGGTCAAAGTTGAGAGTTTAACACAGAGACCCTAGGCTGACCCTTACTATCACTGGCTATCCCCAGTATAATAATGGAAACAAATCCTTTAATCTTCAGTCTACGTCTTGCAGTTGGAGTTTGCTAATTGGCATTGTTGCATAATAACAATGTTTAAAACAATGTAAAACAATCAATCTGGTCATTTAGAGCTCCGTAACCCCTGAACCACTTGCCCAATTAGAAAAGGCCTTATGGAGAGGGTACATCTACAGAGCAATACCTATAAAATGAGCTAAGAACCAGCTTTATAGGACAAACGGTTTGACCTGTAGAGAGGACAGACGAAACTATCCCCAGAACAACAACAAGCAGAACAAGAAGTTGTATATTTGGCCCCTCTCTGTATTTCGGGTTTGACTCGACCGAATTTCACAATTTTTGGACTACAAACAGGCTTTAACTAGTCAAGGCTAGATTCCAAATTTGGTTTAAAGATGTTTACTTTTGACGGAGTTATAAGCTCTCAAAGTTGAGAGTTTAACACAGCGATCCTAGGTCGACCCTTAATATTGGTAGGACATAGATTTAACACTATCTCACAACACTCCCTGTACCCATACTTGATTGTTGCAATCGGAGATACAATAATAGGAGTGTGGACCGGTGGATGAGTGAAACGTTGTACCGGGTGTGTTGACTTGGGTTAGCGTAGGATTAGTGATATCATAAGTGTGAGCCGTATGGCGTCCTGGCCAAGTATTACTCATTAAAATCACATCAAATACCATATTTAGGTTCGTGCTCCCTAAAAAACCAATAATTAGGAGGTTTTTAACTTGTTTATGTGTCACTTACGACAGGCACACTTGGCATTGCATTAACAAGTAGAAAATCTTCTAAGAAGTTTTTACTTGTTAAACGTGCCAAGTATTATCAAATGGTCGTGTTCTGAATTTGAATTTGAATTTATTCCACAGAGCCGTGACCCGTAGTCATATGACTTGATACAACAACTAAAAACACACATTACAATCCCCAACTGCACACCATTACCTTATTCTCAAAAGTTCAAATTACAAAGTACCAAAGTGACCTCTGTTCACCGCAATACCTCATACCGACCAATGTAGCAGAAAACACAGAAACGAGGATTACCACATTGAACATAGATCCGGTATAAACAATGTACAGATGGAAGGAAGATCACTTGAACAACCGAGCTAGACAAACACTCCCGTAGCCTTCGTGCTCTGAATCTACAACAATACAAACCAAACCAACGAATCCGACAAGCAACAACCAAGTATAAGTACACGACACTTATCACCACTGTTAGCAACCAGCTGTAACACTATCTAACAGTACTTGTTGGTAGGACAGAGCTCCAATACTGTCTAACACTCCTTGTTACGAGGACAGCTTTAACGCTCTCTAACAATCTTCGTTGGTAGGACAGAGCTTTAACACTAACATTCCTTGTTGGTAGGACAGGCCTTTTAACACCATTTAACATTCCTCATTGGTAGGACAGAGGTTTAATAGTGCCTAACATTCATCGTTAGTAGGACAGACCTTTAACACTCTCTAACACTCCTCGTTGGTAGAACAGAGCATCATCACTGTCTAATATTCCTTGTTGATAGTATGGCAGTTTAACATTAACACTCTTGTTGGTGAGACAGAGCTTTAGCATTCAAGCATTCAATGTTGGTAGAACATTTAATAACACTTTGTAGGTAGGACAGTGCTTTAATACTAACATTCCATGTTGGTGGGACATTTAACACTGTCTAACACTTTGTTGGTAGGACAGCATTTTAACACTGTCTAACACTCCTTGTTGATAGAGGAGCGTTTTATCACTGTCTAATACTTTTGTTGGTAGGACAAAGCTTTAACACTGCCTAAGGACTAGTTTATGAAACAGGCACAGCACCTAGACAGGAAGGCATATGGGAGGCATTTTGCCATTAGACCGTGTCCGCTTGTCGATTTGTAATCAAAGCTCGTTAAGTTAGGTTAGGTTAGGCACAAACGAATAGTTTTGTTGTGTGTGCGGTCCCAGTATTTGCCTTGAACAGAAAATTGTGGAAAAGAAAAATGGCAGACCACGTACCGTCACTTACAACAGGCGTACTTACAATTAGTACGTGTTTCTTCAAAGGCAAAAATCGACAAGCTTCTTATTCTTATGTTACTGTGTTGTCTAGCCAGTTGAGGATGTGGCCATAGCGACTAAGGCGCTATGCAAGTGATCTGGGGGCGAACTGGGTAGCTGGTTCGAATCCGGGTCATGCCACTCCGACGAAACGTAAGTGCATAAAGGTGGCTTACTGAACTACGTTATTTCTTGTGTATGTTTTTCGCTGTTGGCTTAATTTCCAATTTTCCTTGTCTAGTTTACGACATTATTTTCTTATTTGTCTATTGTGGTATATTGCTGAGTACAGCATAGCGTTTCTCTTTGGGTTTCTGCACCAAGTGGCCATAAACACAAACGCTATTTTGATTTCGCCGGTGTGGACACAAGCGCTAGCAGGTGGGGCTTGGCGACCTGCTTTCTTGCCTAGACCACGTGCACTGCAGAAATCCGCATCGGCGTTGTCTATTCCCCCACGAAAGGGCCCTTACACTCCTTGTTGCCTTTTCTTTTCTTTGTGGAACAGCTAATCCTCGTTGGTGGGACGAAGCTTTGACACCCTCTAACACTGCTTGTTTGTATATATAACTCCATGCTGGACAAATATTTTTTAGTACAACTTCTGAGAACCATATCATTAACTTTTAGCATATGCAGGTTAATTTCAAGATTTGACGTCTAATGGGGTTTACTCCTAAAGATTGCATTCATTCGACGGGCACATCCCTCCTCCACAGTACGGTATACAATACCAGTGAGCTTTGACAGAGCTTTAACACTATCGAACACTCCTTGCTGGTAAAACAGTGCTTTAACACTAACACTTCTTGTTCTTGTTCCTGACTGAACTCTTCGTAAGCTCATGCTAACAGCTAAAGCTTACTCAAAGTTTTATATATTTCCCTTAATAGACGTTGAATTTTTTTTTTTTTTTCAATATTCAAATACAACCCTGATTTGCAATTTAGAATTAAAAAATGTAACTTCATTATCCTAGTTTTAAAGAGACTTGTTTCCTATTCACAACATAACCCTGGCAACGATAGTGGTGACAATAGAGGTTGTCCTTGCGAATTTACTTAGGACTAGCACGTATGAATACCTAACGTAACTTCAGTTCGTAACGTTTTAAATGACCAGGTGGAGTAATAACTTCCAGGTTTTTCATTAAGTCACAAGATTAGGCCAGTGGTGGAATTCAAACCATGCAACTTGGTTTAGTCAGTTTACTTCGTTTGGTTAGGTTAGATAGCTGGATTGTAAGAAAATCAATTTAATGACCACATATTATTACGGGTCACAAATAAAATGAAGTTTAAATAAGAGGTGCACGCCGTAATTTAATAGGTGTGTACCATAAAACGAGGTGTGCACCATACAAGCTCAGCTATGCAAATAAGTCACATTTTTGGGTTGCCTTGGTGTGAATAGACTCTCCAATATTTTAAGGACAACGCGACTTTCGACAATTTAGGCAGCGGTGTTGAAGCGCAATTTTAAACAGGAGAATTTGTTGTTTAACATAAATTTACGCTCTCATGCCACACAAAAAAAAAAAACATTTTCGCGCACAATACTCATGGATGGGTGCACACTATAAATTACCGTCACTTTTGACGTGTAAACAGCTAGTATGGTCATAAAAGACTAAAATAGAGCAAGTCGCTTAAATTCAAAGTTCTTTAACATCCTGGGCCCCACATATAGCTTACATGTCCCCTACAGAGGACATCTACGAGATGGGCATAAAGTAGGTTCCCAGGCACACCGTGAGCTTTGTGAGGGGACCCCGAGGATCCCAATTAAAGCAAGTAGGCACAGCCCAGTGGTCAGCGTCCACGTCTCCAAACCAAGTGCATGCTGGTTCGAATCCCACGACTGAGACAAGATAGTTAAAAAAAAAAAAAGCCCGTCGGGTCTCAGGTTAAGTCATGCAAGTTATTTAAATTGTAGTTATATTCATGAATTTAGTTGAAAACAGCATCTGTGGTCAAGGAATAGTATTACAAACAAAAACATCAAGTGTGCCATGAAAAAAAGGGTTATATGATTGAAGTTTCACTTGACTTGTTAAAATGTACACGGATAAAAATTGATGATTTTTTTGTTGAAATGAGTAAATGTACAATTTAAAAAACTGCATCTGTTTAAGTGCTATTGTGCTTTACTGTTATTAAAGCACAACAGTACTTAAACAGATGCAATTTTCTCATGAGATTGTTCATGAAGACGATACTCAAATATACGCCAAATGCTTTCGGGGGCACTCAAATACCTGGAGTCGAGAAATGTTTTTACTTCATCATGAATGCAGAGACCAGTGCCATCTTCGTGTCGTACTTCTACATTTGCACAATCGTGTCCTTTGTACACATACTTGAAGAGGTACTTAACACTTTTTATAGGCGCACAGATTTCCACATTAATGTGACAGTTGAACTTCAAAAGTAAATATGGATTGTAGGGTACCACCCAAGTATTATCCACTTTTGTGTTTACCAACGGTATAAAGTGCCAGCGATGCGCGTCGCCTATATACTGGATAATCATCAACATTGAGATCAGTATTGTCCTTAAACGCTTTTGGGTATTGTCTTGTGCACTGTCCGTGTTGCATGCACGGCGAGCTGGGATTTGCGTTTCCACACGGTCCGTGTATCATTTGATGTAATACAATCTTCCGGAGCTCAGGGTAGGTTTGTTCATCAGGGATTTCGGCGCATATCGCTAAATCAAGAAGTTTTGTGTCACGCGGGCTTGTATTCTTCTGCCATTATTAACAAAATGTGCGCATGAGGTAAAACCTCTCTTTTGAAACTTAATAACATGAATATGGGCTGTTGGCACACCAAAAACATGTTTTTTGGTAATATCCTTTTTAAGTTCTTTCAGTTTTAGTTTAAATACTCTGGCAACTAAATCTGGTCGATCGCTTACAGTTTGATGTGGCCCAAGATTGTCGATTATTTCGCGACATTTGGGATCTGTGGTCATAGTAATGAAATAGTCGGGTCCACCTTTCCTGGCAACGATTGTCATTGCATCCTCGTAATGCTGTCTCATTGCCCGATCGCTGCCTTCAAATGATGAGGGGAGAATAACCCGTTTCCTAGCTTTTAATCCAGCGTTTTGAGCACGATTTTCGACATGTTGCTTTAATGCTGTGTATTTCTCAGCTCTGAGATTTGTTTGATGAAGTTTTATGTAATGCAAACGGCATGCCTCGATTTTACAATATGCATCGACACAAAACTGTTTAGTTTCCACCCATTTAAAATTGGGTTAAAATTCGTTCGTACAGCTAAGTGGTATGCATAAAACTGAAGTTGTGTGACTGTTCCCTTTGCGTTGTTTGCATATGGTATGTTTTCTTTCCACGTCTCGTTGCCAAATGGAAAAAGTAGTGGGTATGTCATAGCTTCAACATTACAGTTTAAAATGGAAATGGGTTTGGTTGCATTCGTTGCTCTTAGATGCACGCAGATATCTCTATTAAAAGGAGGTGCTCCGTCCGGTGTTTGAAATACAAATGCAACTTCGTTCGTTCTCACGGCGTTGTACCGTCGTGGATCGTGACTCCTGTCATTTACTGTCGCCATGGTTATATTTTGCATTTTTCGTCCAGTTACTGCTGAGTTGATCTTTTCTTCTTGCTCCACCTCATGAAGCACCTTATGGGCTTGTACAAAAGGATTAATTTCTCTCAATAAACTATCTAAATCGTGCATTAAGTGTGATTTACAATTGCTGTTTGAGTGAATGGACATTCTTTGTTCGAGAGAAGCAACCGAATCCAAAATATATATTTGAGCATATTTACGGACAACACCATCTGGTGGATGTAAGGGACCAGTTGAATGATATGTTTGTCCCTGTATCTTAAAACAGTACGGACCGCGACCTGGTAGTGATTTTATGGTGGCGCCCATTGACGCAAAAGCTAAAGCATTGTTGTATTGACGAATGTTTTCTTTGAAATTTGTACTGTCTACGTCAATGCCAGTCAATAAGTTTTTTAGTTTAACGTGATATTGTATAGGCGCCAGTTTAACTTTTCCCATATGACAACAGTTTCTGAATAGGCCTTTTTGTGTTTTTTCCATAATAAAGTGTTTAGTACCACAGTGACAGCATGTTAGGTTCATATGGCCACAGAAATGTTCCGTGAAATTGCTTTCGTTATCGAGTGGTTGGACGGCTGTATTTCGTGTTAATGTCGTTTTCGCTTGTCTTTGACGAACGTTACCCTTACAAACGGCAGCAGTTCTTGCAGAATACTTAGCTGGTATTTCCATAGCTCGTCGAGCACGATCCGTCTCAAGCACAGATGTAATTCATGCAGAACGTTCGGCTGCTGTTTCCTGAGCTTGCCGTGTACGATTCGCCTCTACCACCGACGTAATTCTTGCAGAACGTTCGGCTGCTGTTTCCTGAGATTGCCGTGCAAGATTCGCCTCTACCACCGACGTAATTCTTGTAGAACGTTCGGCTGCTGTTTCTTGAGCTTGCCGTGCACGATTCGCCTCTACCACCGACGTAATTCTTGCAGAACGTTCGGCTGCTGTTTCCTGAGCTTGCCGTGCACGATTCGCCTTTACACCGACGTAATTCTTGCAGAACGTTTGGCTGCTATTTCCTGAGCTTGCCGTGCACGATTCGCCTCTACCACCGACGTAAGTCTTGCAGAACGTTCGGCTGCTGTTTCCTGAGCTTGCCGTGCACGATTCGCCTCTACCACCGACGTAATTCTTGCAGAACGTTTGGCTGCTGTTTCCTGAGCTTGCCGTGCACGATTCGCCTCTACCACCGACGTAATTCTTGCAGAACGTTTGGCTGCTTTTTCCTGAGCTTGCCGTGCACGATTCGCCTCTATCACCGACGTAATTCTTGCAGAACGTTCGGCTGCTGTTTCCTGAGCTTGCCGTGCACGATTCGTCTCTACCACCGACATAATTCTTGCAGAACGTTCGGCTGCTGTTTCCTGACCTTGCCGTGCACGATTCGCCTCTACCACCGACGTAATTCTTGCAGAACGTTTGGCTGCTGTTTCCTGAGCTTGCCGTGCACGATTCGCCTCTACCACCGACGTAATTCTTGCAGAACGTTCGGCTGCTTTTTCCTGACCTTGCCGTGCACGATTCGCCTCTACCACCGACGTAATTCTTGCAGAACGTTCGGCTGCTGTTTCCCGAGCTTGCCGAGCACGATTCGCCTCTACCACAGACCTAATTCTGTCTGAGCGTTCGGCTGCCGTTTCTTCATCTCAATACACACGTGCGCGTTTTGCGTTATTTTCTCTAAACTAAATTTGATTTTCGTTTTCGTGGCAAAATGTTGAAATCAGAAATATTCCCAGTTGTTTCAAACAATAACATCCACTCTTGCAACAATACACTTGACCAACAATACTTTCAACATGGTGGAAATGCCAACAAATCAACTGAAGATTGGTTACGCCTTTCAAATTGAAATTCTCACTTCTTCACGGCCCGAAGTCTCCATTTAGTCTTGTACGCAGTCCATCTACATCATTCCAGCACAAATTCACAAAGAATCAGAGCAGAAATTCGCAAAACTAACAACTCCACGATGGTTTCTTTGTCACGAATTTAAACATGAAATACTTTAAAATTCAAGGTTCATAGCATGTGTCAACAATGGCTTGTCCGAAAACAGTAGTAGCATTGTTACGCGAGATATTGTGATTTCCAATTGCTCTTTCGCATTTGTATTTGGGGACCTTGGTTTGTAGCAAGAGCATTATGAAGTCAGTGAAAACTATTTATGCAGACTGCTTGCTTCGTTTAACTATTTAAATATGCGAGAAACTTATCATGAACAAACTATGACGTCATAAACAATCATCAAGAGGGTTTAAAAAAACTTTAACGTTATTTTTTCAGGGTTTTTCGCGTATTTGAGGATGATAATATCAAGTTACAGCGATGAAAATAGGCCTATACTGTGCGAAATTTAATTATCTTTAGTTTGGTTCTACTCTCATCTTTGTAGGTGTTTTGGTTCCAGAGGAGTGGAGGTACAAACACACAAGCACACACGCACATCGTACGTCCTTAATGATGTAGATTGCATTATTTACCGTCATCCTTAGTCATCCATTATGTACCCTCTTCAAAGTACAAATTCATCCTTGTGCTTTGTACTTTTAGTTCATCACAGATTATGGACGTCAGTTTATTTCAATGTGCTTAATCAACTAAACCGAAAACGAAAATAAGGGATAACAACCGACTAAACACTAAAACTATGCGTTCTATTTGTAATCGGCCTTTCTTGTAACAACAACAAAACGTCAAAGTTGAAAAGCGTTTTTTTTTTTTTTTTACATTGCCGTTTCGTTAATATAAACAGACGGTGCAGTCTTTCGATTCCTTCTTTCTTCTACACCTTTTCTACCCACCCGACACTGAAAACGTACGTCTTGTTATTTGCATGTTACCATGACGACTGACTCCCCATTAAAATCCCGCAAATAAAAGACTCAAAGAAGAACAAACGGAAAAAAGAGTACTAGCTCGTCTTTCGGGCAAAGGAAAGAAATAAGGAACCGAAAAAGAAAAACCTATTTTGGCAAGAAGCGACGGAAGAAGGCAATAATTGGGCCCGGATTCCATTACGGAAATGACGTAATGTAAATGTCGAATGTGTAAACGTGTGAAGAGGTGTAACATAATTCTACACAGTGGTGCTCCTAAAGTTTGGTAGCCAATAGGGGACTGGTGCAAAGTACCCGTCTTTCAGCTTAGGGTGAGAGTGAGAGGATACTAAAATCCTTCAGCAGATTTGGGATTCTAGTTATTGCCTTTTCTAGATATTCTCTCGGTCTCAAAATGATCGGCAGATTCCCGGTTTAACTAACGTCAGATTTTACCACGTCGGGCTTCAAATCATTAAAATATTAACGACGAGTGGTTCCCTTTCTCTTGTAGCTATAAGTGTTGAGTCTCAAGCAGAAGATCATCTGCAACATCAGGATGTGGTTGACGTCAGTTTTGGGGTTCGTTGTGTTAATTTTTTTGATATTCCCCTTGTAATTCATTTTGGGAATTGGGGTGCATTGTTTCGTCTGTCTCTGTCGGGGCGAATTGTTCAAGGATTGTATTGTTGTGGTTTTGTTGTTATTTGTTATTAAGTAGTTCTTCAGGTTCTTGTTTTACGTTAATTTTCGCGGGCTGCTGACCCAGTAGGGTTGAGCTCGTGAATAATTCAATTCAATTCTTCTGG
>JAHWFP010159035.1:172298-183478 GCA_023313725.1 Lithobius niger | reverse complement strand
TTCAGTAGTTACACCAAATGTGAGAATAAAAGGCCGGATGTGATGAAAAAAGCTAGTGTCATCAGTACTTTATGTCAGGACAGTCATTTAATACCATTAAGCATAATTAAACCCCGTACCACAGCTGTTTGCCGTGACACACGTATCACATGACTGCGCTAGTCCATTCAGACAGACAAAGATCTGCTGTTCTCGTTCGTCAGTGGCTAACTCATGATGACATCACGGCAAACAGCCGTGGCTTGTGGTATAAGCATAAGTTGTTCAAGTAATTGCTACACTACGCATACGACGTAAAACGAGTTTTTAGGTGCAAGTTTAGTTGTTTGTCTTCGGCCATCGTAACGCAATCCAGAGAACACAACGAAAGAGGGAGCGAACGATCAACAAACTCTCGGCGAATGCTAGCCTGGCGTTAGTGTCGTCTGCTAGCGTTCTGATTGGTTAAAGACTCGGAAATGACATTGAGACGATGTGTTTGAAAATTTATTCTGGATTAACACTAATAATAACGACAATTGAGATTAAAAGGATAATTAACGACCAAATTATTAGTTTAATAATGATCAATGGTTTCTGTAGATCCTGAAATAAAGAAATAATATCACTTAATATTCACTAGTGTGTACCGCCCAATAGGGCGCCTCACAATTACATTGCACAGGTACAGTCCATGAAAGACATCCTTAACTAGTTTACTTTAGAGAGAAAGTTAAACCAGAATGACCAGTACGGACTTTATTTTATTCTCTTAAAATCCCCTTGTGTTCATCCTTCCTTACTTTACTTCTTCTTCTGAAACAACTAGAAAAGTTCAAAATTGTTCCGGTTCATCTGCACTTTCTTCAGATGATGTCAGAGGCTCAAAGAAATTCATTTTAAAAACAGTTTCTTAAGCATTCCTTCAGTGGGACGTCACATTAATTGTGAATCCACCTATACTATAATGTGCGGCGTGAGAGAGTAAAGGAACATTGTGGTACCTGTATGTTGTGTGTCTGTCAATGTGTGTGATTACTTTTGAATTATCCGAATCATTTCAAGCTTTCACGTCGATTCAATAACTTTATTGTAGATTTGAGTTCCTAAGTCAATAAAATTGGTCAATGAATTTGCAATTTTTGACTCCCAAATGTAAGATAAAGCACAATTTTAATATGAAATTTTGACTGATCCTTGAAAAAAAAGTATATTCAATGCAATTAACAGAAACTTATGTACAACAGCTGAAAGAACTGATGCCTAAATTAACCCTAACGGAACATGCATCAGATTTTTCAATTATAGTAACGACACACCATCATTGGACAGATTCAACCAATATGTCAACCTGAGTCTTCACGGCTTTTTTGTAAAAGTTTGATTAGCTGCACGAGCATTATTCCCATTTGTTCAAGTACATAATTATGTAAGGTGGTACTTTCAGTATGGTAAAGGTGGTATTTTAGTGGTAAAGGTAGTATTTTGTGTGCTGTGATAACCTCTGTAAGAAAACATTAGGAAAGTCGCGTAGGTGGTTTAGTTGTTGATGGCAGTTAAAATAAAAAGCTTGTCATAACCACTTTCTGTTTCGTGCTGCTATCTAATATAATAATAGCCGTTATACGAAAAACCTTACACTCGCATGCATGTACGTCAGAACAGTGTCTATCTCACACAAAAGTAAAGTTTCACAAATAAGATGATGCATCATACATACGCAATATGCAGCATCTAAATTAAACTGTCAAACGGTTGATTAATTATTTCTTAATAAAGGCAAAATTTTGAACAAGTTTTCCTATAACCATTGTCTCTGTGCCATCCGAATCATTTATAACTTTTTACATCGATTCAATAACTTTATTGTAGATTTGAGTTCCTAACTCAATAAAATTTGGAGTAATTCGAATGGCACAGAGACAATGGTTATTGGAAAATTTGTTCAAAATTCCAAACAATTAATCAACCGTTTGTCAGTTTAATTAAGACATTGCATGATGCATCACCGTATTTGTGAAACTTTATTTTTGTGTGAGATACACACTGTTGTGACGTACATGCATACGAGTGTAAGGTTTTTTTTTATAACGGTTATTATTGCATTAGATAGCGGCACCAACTGAAAGTGGTTATGACTAGCTTTTTATTTTAACTGGCATCAACAACTAAACCACCTACGCGACTTTCCTCATGTTTGCTTACATAGTGATCATAGCACACAAAATACTACCTTTATTCAAAGTTATTGGTAAAAGACGTCCAGCGTTTGGAGGAATTTTAGATTTAACAAAACTAAGTAGTTGTGACTTTTTCTAACTAACTAACGAAGGGAGAAATTTCTGTTTTGACTCTGAATCTGAAATTCATCCCACCTGCACCAGAAAAGGAGGACATGTACAAGCGACTTGGTTGCAGATGTGCAAAGGTTGTTGGATGGTTATACGTGGGCATCAGAGATAAGAAGAAAATTGCAGATTGTACTCAAGAGACCACCCAAAGTGAAACCGAATCTTATGACTGAGCAAATGAAGGTACTGAGAAGGCTGGAGAGAGATCATTCGATAATCTTGTGTAAGGCAGATAAGGCAAACATGACAGTAGTTGTGTTGTGGACAAAACAGAACACGACGAGAAAGTTTTGGTGGAAATGAGAAGTTCGGGAATGCATACCGAGATGAGAAGAGACGTTGGAAATACACCACTTATTGATCTTGAAACCCTCAGGTTCAAAAGACTGAGGGTTTAAAGAGACTGAGGGTTACCTATCTGACGAGGAGTCGAAGGAAGTGAAGCCGAAGATGGCACAAAGATTACCCAGTATTTTTACGCAAATAAAGTTGCATAAAGAAGGAAAACCTTATAAATTGATGCCATCGGCTAAAGGTGGACCAGCCCAGCACTTGTACTGGAAAGTCGTGGGTATACTCAAGAAGTATATTGATAGTCCTTATCACCTGAAACACGCAGGTGAACTTTTGCTAAACCTTGAAGGGATTGAGCTCAGAAATAATGAAATTCTAGTTTCTTTCGACGTTGAGAAGCTTTTCCTTAGTCTCTCACATAGACTGATATTGGAAATGTTCTGTCTCTCGGTCCAGAACAGAGTAATTATGAAGGATTTCTGGGAGAGGGACAAAGCACTTCTTAATGTGATACTTTCTTCGATTTATGTGAAATTCAAGAGTAAGAACCTTTCACAAAGTGAACGGAGCCTCAATGAGATACTCTAGATCCCCCCATCTTTGAAGACCTAGTGCTACAACATCTTCATCAGTTCATGCTAAGCAGCAAGTCTGACATATTCTGGCGATAATGAAGAAGAACGAAGTAAGGGAAGTTCTGAAAATGCTAAGTGGTTGGAAGGAAGAGAAGAATAGAAAGAATGAAGGATACCATTTCGATTATGATGCTAAGCAGTGGACGTAATAAAACCACCAATTACCGACCCTATGCAAAACCAACTGCAACGGAATGATGAATTAGGTACACATCGGGGCACCCCAAAATCAACTGAATATAATAGCAAGACTGGTAAGTTGACAAATTCATCTGACTGGTCCGAAATTTTATCACACCGAATTTAGCTCAACAGCATCTCCACGAGGCAAATGGAAGTATGTAGCACTAGGGTAACCAGTGGGGCTCCTAAACCGCCTGATTAAGGAAGCCATGACTGTCTGAAAGGTAAAGGAAAACACCAAGAAAGCAGTAGAGGAAATGAAGATGAGGTCAATCGATGTCAGGAGAGTTGCTGTTACATACAGGAGAGGCCTGAGCGAAGAACTGCAGAGAACTCTTCAGAGCCAATACTTCGACTGCATCGTCAGGCCAAGGACAACCACACATTATCACTATATCAATGCTACCGAAACAGTGGTTAAAGGAAATTAGCATATTTCAACGTAAATCCTTCAGAGCGAAGCAATCAGTCAGCATTGACTGGCTTGTGAAAATACAAGACATACTAATCGAAGAAAGGAAAGACAACTGCCTCAATGGGACTCGAACCCAGGACATCTCGCATACTACGACGGGCGTTCTACTACTCTGCCGCAGGGGCAAAACCTGGTTACAGGGTGTAGCCGAGCTTGGAAACTGTTCAATCTTTTTTCGGTGGTGGCCTAAAGCTCAACACAAGGTGGTAAAGCAAATTGCTTCTTGGCCTCCTCATTGAAAACAATACAAGGAGTAAATAAACGGTTTATTTAAGTGCTTCAGAGGAGCTTCAACAACGAGTTACTGTTGTGAGTTTTGATCGTCATTGATCTATCGCTCGATTCACCTCTATCCTTAGTAGAACAACTGAAAGTTTTGACTTCGTAACTGGTGCCTTAACATACCTGTAAATCCTTCATTGCAGACGCAAGTATATCCTCCTTCATGGTGAATACAGCTTCCATTCACTCCACACGGATTTGAATAACAGAGATTTACTTCAGTATCACAAAGGTAGTGCTTTCGCATTCCTGGAAGGAATAAAGAAAATGACAAGAAAATAGATAAATATCAGTGCGTGAAAACACTTTTGCTTTCGATCATTATATTATGCTGAGAACTATTATAGGCGACAAAGTCATAATACGCCAACACCGTAGCTGATAATTAATTACTGTTGACATAATCACAGATAATTCCAAGTTATCACAATAAATCTTTCGACGGTAACCTTAAGGCGTATATTCCAGTCCATCCAATTGTTGGAATTTCCAAAATATCGACACTTTTGTAAACGATAGCAGTACTTAAGTTTTTCCTTCAACTTTCTTAACAATTCCGTGTATGTTAACGCAAAAAAAGTTGATAAAATTTAAAAGCTTGATCAGCACACATAAAAAAAATATGCCCTATTCCTTTCTCCCTCATCCCCGAAATAACGTTTAGGAAGAACTTTGCTTGCAAAAATGGACACATTGTGGGGCTAACTACAGTGACGCTTACCGGAATGGTGATTGCTCGTATCACGTAAGCATGTTTCTTCTTGGACTAACTGCTCTCTTGGGGAGGGATGGGTCATTCTTGTCTAGCTGAAATAACGATCGTTTTCCCATGTACCCCAACGGCAATCACGGTGCCAGTTCAGAATTCATGGTGCTGTGTGATTAAATGTTAGCGATGAGAGCAAGACGAGAGCAAACGTAAAAAGCACGTAAAGAGTTTCACGTCATGCGTCCGATGTTTACATTTCACATCCGTGCATGCACAGGATGGTTTTAGTCCCATGCTGGCGTTGTTCGCAGCTCTGCAAGTCTTGTAACAGCTGCCGAAACACGTGGATTACGTTCTGACTCTAGTGAATAATCCATCCCTCTCAAAGAAAACAGCTCAAGGTTTCATCAAATTTTCTTTCATGAAACCCTATGTCAAATGGTTAGGTTAGAGAGTTAAATGGGACATGTGGGATTTTTACTGGTAATAATTCCTTTGAAGGGGGAATCAATCTAAAGCTCACTTGGGTGGTACCCGACCATTTACACCACTCGGTTATGCTTTCTAATGCAGTTCGGGGTCCCTTACTAAAACTGCGGTGTATAGTGGGACTTAGTTATTTTTCGTTCTGCTGGGCGGTAAGCTATCCAAGTCGTCTGGTTATGTGAAAAGAGATCTCTTTCGCATCACCAGACAACTTGGACACCTCACCACACAGCAGAAGGAAAAATAAGTCCCAATGTGCACCGACCTCTTTCGCATCACCAGACGACTTGGGTAGCTCACCACACAGCAGAAGGGAAAATAAGTACCAATGTGCACCGTGGTACCTTTCGCATCACCAGACGACTTGGGTAGCTCACCACACAGCAGAAAAAAAAATAAGCCCCAATGTGAACTATGATCTCTTTCGCATCACCAGACGAGTTGGGTAGCTCACTACACAGCAAAAGGGAAAATAAGTACCAATGTGCACCGTGGTACCTTTTGCATCAGCAGACGACTTGGGTCGATAACCACCCAGCACACCTCGCATCAATTCTAAACGACATGAATTGGGATACAGATCTTTTTGTCACACGTTACGCATCTGTCCTGAAGGAGTGCATACTGCCCGGGAGGCAAATGGTGGACACACAAATTATTCAGGTGTAATGTGTTTAAAACCGTTTAATTAAAGTACTTGTAATAGTGAACAGTGTCTATATGGGTATGTTTATACGTTGGACCCCTAGGCAAAGGTAATGACTAACCCGGCCGATGCAACACAGCAGACTGCGGCTAAACAGAAGGCAAAAGAAACAGCTATTGAGCGAACTGCTTTAGCACAGAGTGAAAAACAAACGTAGGGGGAAGCTACATTCGATACGTTCATGAGAAGTGCCAGCAAAGTATCTTTACTGCTTTGAGTTATAAAACACCTTGCTAATAACAAAAACTAATGGAAATTAATAGTTTGTGGAAGTTTCTTAACTATTAGACGTAAGAATTTTACCGGACTATTTTCATCGTAGCCGAGCCTAAATACTCAAGTCTGCGTGAGTCGGTCTTCTGCAGTTTCCCCGATGGAGAAGTTGACTGCGCTTTTAGAGTACGTTTTTAGACTGCGCTATATATACATGTAAGTGAACCAAAGTCGTGAGTTTTCCTCTTTAAACCTATCCCCACTGGTGCATCGTCTTTCATTTTACGTCGCACAATGGTGCTTTTACTTCGATTCTTTTCTTCCTCCTATTTTTTATGCCGGTTTAGTTCCCTTTGTTTTAGAGGTTGTGTTCTTTCTTTGTGGTTTTTTTTTTACCTGTGAAACCTGGGGGGCAGTCACAGGCAAATGTGTTGACGGGGTAAATGGGTCGGAAGAGGATGCTGTTGGAGGAGATGAAACCAGACGCATTTCCGAATTTGAGAACGGAGACGCAATCCTCGTAGTAAGGACAAGGCTCGCGCACGCACAGATTGTCGTCAAAGGGAAGTACCTGAAACAATAGAAAACAAACATTAGGAAGAACAATAAACGAATGCTGAGGGAGGAAAGAAGACATTAAAAAGAATCGTGGCTTGTAAGGGAACAAAAGGTGTCGTAGCACAGTATGGGGAGAAGCCACGTTGAGCTAATTGCAATTCGGAAATTATAGGGCGCAAAGCCAAATGTGCTCAATCAATGTTAAATAAAAACAAGTCTACAACTATTTACGAAGCCTTTTGGACTTAAAACGTCGGGCTACCTGACCAGGAAAAATTGAACCCGCGATCTTTTAGAGCGAAACTAGGCCGAAGCCCTACCGGGAGCGAATAAATGCTGCAGACATCTATTCATGGATGTGATTCACTTAGAGCGAAAAAGCTAGAAAACGGAGGAAAACAAATTAATTTTGTAGGTTTTAGGTGTTTTAATGTGTTTTTGGGCAGTTTGCAAAGATCAAAAACGAAGGAAATCCGCCTAAAGGAGTAGAATCTCATCCCTGTCTATTACATTTATGCAGTCTCTGGTCCAACTGACACAGGCTAAAAAGAACTGGCTGTAGACTGTTAGTTAACACGCACAGATAAGCATACAAGCAAACACTTTGGTCTTAAAAAGACATAGGTCCTGCCGGTATATCGTGCGACCCGATGAGATTGAAGTTGGCAACATTTACCAGGTTAGACTTAAAGGCACATAACTCCCTCCGGTATATTTTAACAGTTTCACTCGATACATTACCGGAAATAGTTTTATATAAACTGATTTACCTTTCATTTGCTGGTCTAAGGGTACGATGCAGATGTCAGTAGTGGCGCGTGAATGTTATTAGGCTTATTTTAAACGGCTCGGTCCGAGCGGTATATAACTCCCGCCACATCGCTGGCAAGCCACGGCCCTGGAGGAAGGATAATTAATCCTTCGCTCAAGTTTGAGACTTGGTCGTACGAAGTGTCACGTTGCAGCGGCCCCGAAATCAGTATGAGTATGACTAGTGTCTAGAGCAATGCGCGCTGCGGTCGTTTGAACTATATTTTAGCGTAGGTGACGCAGAGTAAAGCGGCCAGAACGGAGGGATTTATGTGCCTTTAATGACGCCAAATCACCTCGCACGCCAAAAAAAAAAAAACAAGAAAATGAATGTGTTGGCAACATTTCCATACGTTTGAGCTAATGTCGCAAAACTGAGTCATGCAGGAAAGCTAACAGGGATTTATGTTCCTTTAAATCCTTCAAGTGACAGAGACGGACGCCCACGCAAGTATGCTGAAAATTTTCCCCCTTTATCTTTGATCCAAACTTCCAATCACTTAGATTCAGTTTATGCTAACACCAGAGGACAGAAACTGTCCCAAAATCTATACACATATATAATACGCTTTGGTTGGGATGCTGCACTCGCATCATGCACGGAGCAAACGCTGGCAGGCGGACAGACAAGGGGAAGGGGGTATCGAGGGGGGCCTCATCGGGGAAAGGAGAAAATATGGGGGGAGGGGGAGACCAGCCATACCGGGGTAAGTTAGGCCGGCGTACAGCTAGTAGTATAAATGGGCTAGTAGTATAAATGGGAAATTAAGCATCGAAATTTCGGCTTAAACATGGGAGACCGAGGTCAAACCTTACAATAAAGGCCACCGCCTTTACTAATAAGCTATTCGACTACTTCCTGCATTATCAAGAAATCAACTAAGCAATGCCCAGATTTAAAAAAAAAACGTGTTTGCATTTGTTGCGAAGTACTATTTTGAACGTAAATCCATAGGAGGCATCAGAAATAAGGATAAACACAACGAAACAGTTTAAACACTAAAAATAAATAATAATCACTAAATGTTATATGTTAATTTATATATATATTAAATTAATTATAACATATATAACATATTATAACATATATATTAATTAAACGTTTAGTGATTATTATTTCTTTTAGTATTTAAACTGTTACGTTGTGTTTATCTTTATTTCTGATGTCTCCTACGGATTTATGTTCAAAGTAGTACTTCCCAACAAATATAGTGTCGAAATTACCTTCCCATTATTCGTATAATGTGCTATTCCATTGTATCTGTCTTATACGGCACACACAAGTTCACCATGAACTTCCAGCCGTTGCAATAAACTACTTATTAGTAAATTTAAAAAAAAATTAAGTTAAACACATGTGTAAAGTTTGAAAAGCATCAATGAAATGAGTCGAGTATGTTTTATTCACTTTCAATTAAGAGAAAGTGCCCAAAACACGACTCAGTTCAAACAGTCTGTCAAAACTTAAATGGTAGGCGGGTAAGGGAAAAGGAGGGAACAAATTTAATTGGGGACACACCCTACATAC
Source organism: Lithobius niger (assembly GCA_023313725.1). Lineage (NCBI taxonomy): Eukaryota > Metazoa > Arthropoda > Chilopoda > Lithobiomorpha > Lithobiidae > Lithobius > Lithobius niger. Next base: position 174,269 of record JAHWFP010159035.1, on the reverse strand, counting down.
AATTACATGCACATCAGGCCCAACTCTAACAATTTCCCAGAAGTCTCACACAAGAAAAAGGTTTTTTCGACTGAAATCTGCCAGCGAATTTCCTTGATCCTAAACGGCATCGACCTTACCACGAACGACCCAACGTCCAAATGAAAAGAGACCGGGGTGAAATGACAAGGCGGCAGAAGAGTGTGCATGGAGAGGGGCAGGCAGGCGACGTGACGTCTCGTACAAGTATGTCGTCCGTATTCAGCTGGAGGGCGCGAGCCGTCAAGAGGTTTCCATTCACCAAGGTCCGTTGAACCGCACAATGGAATGGTGGCCACCTACTTGGACTTGAATTCAGCAAGAAAGCTTTTGTCCAAGCCAATACTCGACGGCGTCTTATGTGGTCGCTAAGGAGAGGTTCGAACAAGAATAAGAATCTCCTTGCATGGCGAGGCTGAAGTGGACCCGCATTCTGGAACGCGAAGATTGTTTGGTCTGCGGAGATGATGACACGACGCAAAAAATTATGAGAAAAACTAGAGAAAACCACACGAGGACCGTCTTAACCTTCCTACGCCTGCAACTCGACCGTATAGAGGTGATTTCTCCCTCATATTTCAAATATTCAACGCTCTAATGGAGGTTGAAACCGCAAATTTTTTTTTCTGTTTCTCTGCTACTACCGTAAATCGCCAATTAGGAGCCCCTGGAAAAGCTACGGCCCCATCACTAAAATATTTTTAAGAGAAATATTCTGTCGTGAAATTACAAAGTTACAGCACCCCCCCCCCCTCCACACGGAAGGGGGGCTGTAATTAGGTAGTTTCACGGTTTCTGACGTTAAAGCATTTTAGATTATAATTTTTTTCTGGAAATAGTCTAAAAGCGTCATACATTCAAGAAAATTAATGTTTCATCCTCTTAAATTCTGGTATATCTGCACCAAAATTAACAGAAACATTCATACATAAAGCAAACAAAATAACGTAGTAAACTGATAAATAAATTAACAAATGAACAAATGGGAATAAAGCCATTGCGTTAATGCTAGACCGAACCTAGATCACGCACGTGAATGATCGCATAAAAGCGGAATTTACTGCGATGGAGTTAGACCTGACCACCCCCTAATTGTTACAGCCCACCCCCTTTTTTATGAAACTAATTTTAACAGCCCATAGGCGAATAGGAGATTTTTGGTAACTCCAGGGAGTCAACCTGAGGCTTATTGACACGTAACCATTTCAAGTATAGAACATCCGACATCGCTTTTACTCAGTAAGAGTTTGACCCTTTGGAACTCTCTTCCATCATCCGTTAGTTCTTGTAAGGTACGCTTGGATATTTCCTCTCTACTCTTCCGTTTTTTCCCCCACATCAGGCGTTGTGTTGGGAGTGGGGTAGTTAGTTGGGGTGGCGATCTTGCGATATTTCGATATTATCGTACACTGTATACGACACACGCGATAGTGTTATCGCAATGCTTTTCATGTTTCGCGATTATCATAGTTTCGATCTTATTTCGTCTGTTTCACATTGGAGCGCGATATTGTCTAATTTTGCTAAATATTGATCGTATTTGACGTTCATCTACGCCATTTTAACCGTTTTTTTTCCGCCGGCTTTCCAATGGTGCAAACCACAAGTCACAACCTACAACCGTTAAGTTATTTCTAAAAAAAATAACTTACGAACGGCGGTTGTAGCTAGTGACTTGTGGTTTGCACCACTTGGAGGCCATTTTAAACAAACAAGGCCACCAAATGAATAAGAATAATTGCTGCTCACTGATAATTTTAACAGAACTAATGTTACATCATAAAGTGCTTGTCTGTCGATTAATTAAAATTAACATTTTCACATCTTAAAAGGTCATGAATTATGCAGATATGGTTGGCTTACGTGCCCTTTATTGTTAATAATACAATAATAATAATAATAATAATAATAATAATAATAATAATAATAATAATAATAATAATAATAATAATA
>JAHWFP010159035.1:136159-149085 GCA_023313725.1 Lithobius niger | reverse complement strand
ATAACGTCAGTGAAATTGACACGGTTTGACGCTGACCTTCGTTCGCTTCGTTCACTCATTCAGAGCATCCCTCCTCGCTTGGTCCTACCTCGGTTAACGTTAATCATTCAATCATTTAGTTACCATGGTGTTCACGAACACATAATTGTCCCTAATTATCGTCGTTGTACAGATAATTTAGTTTGGATTTATGAACCACCTATTTGCAACAACAATGAATTCTGACAATTAGGTACTGAAATGATAAGCGTGTAACACTTAAGCATGTTATAATCTACTGTTGGATGACAATACAAACAATGGTTACAACAATAATTTTGCACTTAACGAGCCACTTCAGGGTCACGTGTTTCTAGCTGCAACCCCCATTTTAGAAAAAGGCTCTTTTCCATACGACGCTTTACCTGTCTACCGAAATTTAGATTTGGCAACTTTCCCTACTTTTTTTTTTAATTGTGTATTGACTCAACTCCATTACCGTGGAGATGTGTAATAAAGTGCCACATCAACACGAAATTGGTTTCCAACAATTTGCTACTGCCTTTTACCTATAGGCCGAACCATTCTCAACTTGGTCACCTCTTTATCATACACGGTGATAGCCGTGTATATATTTATATGATTGAAGTCCTCTCTCCAGCAAAACTAAAACTATTAATTTCTCCGTTTCTATTCAATATATTTAGACCAAACTTGGCCAGATAGTAGATAGATAGCAACTTTTCCAAACTTTACACCAACTTTTGTGCAATTCCGTGCAAGAGTAAACATAGGAAGCCACACGTAAATTTGAAAACTGTTCACTTGTTGTTGTTGTTCTTGTTCTTGTTCTTGTTCTTGTTCTTGTTCTTGTTCTTCGCTGACACGGTTTCAGAAAAAGCTACTGCACCTACCTAAAATCTGAAACATGATCTGAGCCAGAAATTTCCCTAGGCTTCAACCTTACAGGGACCACTTTTTCAATTGGTCGATCCATTCCGGAGTTACGGGACCCTAAACGATCATTTAGATTGTTTTACATTGTTTTACATTGTTTTAACCATTGTATTTAGGGAACAATGCCACTCAGCAAACTCCAGATCCATTCTTCGTGCATGCAACAATTGACTGTATGCAGAAACCTTTATAGCGTGACACCATAGCCGTAAAAAAGGTACACGGATTACAAACAAAAACGTCAAGTGTGCCGTAAAAAAAGGGGTTATATGATTGAAGTTTCATTTTACTTATTAAAATGTAAACGGATAAAAATTAGTGATTTTTAATTGAAATAATCAAATGTACAATTCAGAAAATTGCATCTGTTTAAGTGCTGTTGTGCTTTACCAATCATATATTTTACGTAAAGCACAACAGCACTTAAACAGATCCAATTTTCTCAATTGTACATTTGATTATTTCAATTAAAAATCACCAATTTTTATCCGTGTACAATACATTTTAACAAGTAAAATGAAACTTCAATCATATAACCCCTTTTTTTACGGCACACTTGCCGTTTTTTTTAAATTGGTTTTTGGTTTGGTTTTAATTTGTTGTAATTTGTTTTATTTAGTTAGATTTGGTGTGTTGATACCACTCCTTTGAAGGGCCGAACCACTCTCAACTTTGTGGCCTTTTTAGCAGTTTCTGGCTTTGTTTTATTTTGCTTTGTTTTTACAGTTGGTTTATTTTTTGTGAATTGGACGTGAAAACAATTTCTTGCAACGTTGTTTAGATTTATCGTGTTACACTAGTGTGTGTCTAGGCACGCACGTCAGTATACACGTTCTCATTGTCCGAACTATGGCCGTCCAACGAGAAACGATGCCAACAATACTAACAATGGTTATAACAATATTTTCCTATTACGCGCCCTCCCACGCCATCCCCGTTACGCCCCCAGGCTCCAAACCATAAAAGGTACGCAGTTCGTATTGTACTGCAATCATTCGTTCAATTTCACAGCTTGTAGCCTTCCCGTTATCTCGGTATCGATGAATAATAACCGTATGGGATTTAAATTGGGGATGGGCGGACTAGCTAGTAGTAACATATTTTCAACGTTGAGGGTCAGATTTTGCATTAAAAGCAGCTTAGCTGGCATTCCTACACGAGTTAATTTTTGTCAGGTGGGTCATTGCTCTCGATTTCAACACAATTTAAGCTTTTGTACCGCATTATTATTTTTTACCCAAGTATGCTGAAATATGCTTCAGGATATAAGACACTGACGCTATGACGTCGCGCTAGAATGGTTTACAACCTCGACAATTGAATTGACGTGATGTTTGTTGTGATGTTTGTTGCCTAACTTGGCGCGACACACTAGCGTGTATCTAGAACTTCAAAACTCAGTTACATGACTGGTGTAAACATTTTCACAAACGTAACGTTAGTGATATCGAAAAGATCAACAATTAAACTTCAATTTGAAACTCTTGGACCCGGTGCAAATTATCCCCCTCCCCCCCCCCGGCCCTGGAAGCAAATTCTTCAAAATGCAAGCTCGGTAAATTAGACGTTCGTCCTTCCGAGGTCAGGGATTTAAATGAAGCACTTCAATCCCCGGTGCGTCGTAAAGTGAATCCTTACAGGAGTGCTGCCGGGAGTACCAGCTTTTTTCACATTTTTTCACATTCCCACTTTTTTTCACATACCCGCTTTTCATTTTTTTTTCACATTTTTTCACATACCTGCTTTTTATTTTTTCATGTACCTTCTTTCATTTTCGTATCACTATTTCTTCGTTTTCATCTATCACCAGTTTCACATTTATTTAATAAATATTTTTCTTTTCCAGTAACCTCTGTAATTTCACTCAAGAGAGCGAAAGTGACTTTAAAGCAACTCCGCCCCTAAACCAACCAATTTTCTTTTCTGTGTTCTAACCACAAGCAGGCCCATGTAATTCCGGGCCCAAAATTAGGGCGGATAATTAGATTGATTTCATTTCGTTTGTGCGTTTTGCCTTTTTTTTTCACACTGACACTCATATTGTTCCCATATTTTCACATTTTTCACACATTATTTTACCACTGGCAAATTTTCACATTTTTCACATTTTTCCACACCGGCAGCATCCCTGTCCTTACGATTGAAGCGCCAAAAGGAGAAATTTTCAATAATCTACTCAGTATTTAGCCCAGTTTTGCACTATTAAACGTAACTACAAGAAGGATTGGCCACCAGTGCGTAGATGATTTTAGTCAATTTGAACACATTTTTTTTTAAACAGTCATAAAAAAAATCTTAAAATGTTAGCTTCCCCAAAAAGGACCCCCGAGCTAGAAGGCTAGTGGCCCCGAGAACACTCCGAAAAACTCAAAGCTTAAAAATCATAAAAAATCCTTAAGGCTGTATTGATTTTCTTATGAAAAACACTTAAAACTGGCACCAGAACACTAACTAAGAAAACGAAAACGTTGGTAAGGGCGTGTTTACGCAATAACTCGCCTTTGCATTCTCGCAGCTAGAAGCTAGAAATCATATGAAATTCCAACATGGCGGAGGTTTTAGCTCTGTCGACTCGCAATAAAAACAATGAATAATGCGAGTTCAGAAGGGACTGTCAACATTTCGTCAGGAGGAATTCATTATCGAATTGCCACGGATTATAAGACTTAAAGCATTTACTCAAACGACGTCGGATTTAGCTAATCCAAACGGCGTCATTACCATGGCAACGACAACTACGCCATCGCGATTGAATTCTAGCTGCGAGAATGCAAAGGCGAGTAGTTGCGTAAACTCGGCCTAACATTTTGGTTTTTACAAAATGTGTTTAAAGAATACACTAGCTGTCGTTTCGGTGTTAGAACTATCAAATAGTGCTATACAAAATTCTCAGATGCCTATATTCAGAAGTCTAAAAAAAACTGGTCGCAAAAAAAAGTAATGATCGGTCCATTGAGCTTGCAACCGTGGAATCGGTAGGACTATTGCAATCTTCGAAATATTTTGTTTTTAATGGTTTTTCCCCCTTTGTTTGAATGTTTTTTCTTCACAAATTTTCTACCAAAAGGGAAACAAGAAAAAAAAGGGGGGGGGGGGAGAGTTAACGTTCCTCAAGTGCCCCAATGTGAAGGCGCCCTTGCTTAAGTTAAATATATTGCCAACAGTTTTGCCCACGGAAATAAAGAGAAAAAGAAAAGGGGGAAAAAAGAACACGTCTCTTCAATTCAATCCAATCTGGATGACGACATAATAACAATAATTGAGTTATCGCCGCAAAAGATCTTTCGAAGATCCCAGGCGCACTTATCGATTTATCGGAATACAATTTTAATAACAGAGAGAAAGGCGAGAGGCTTTGAAAATTTAAGAGGTAATTTTGGCAATCAATATCAAACGATTTCAACTCGTCAAATGATAAGATGAACTATTACGCGGTCGATTGCGCAACTGGGAAGCAAGCAATCAAGGATTTAGTGAAAATTGGATGGTTTTAAAAAAAAGGATGGGGTGGTCGGGGGTAAAAATGATTTTTTTTTTCAGGGCGGGGGATTTAAATGGAATGGATAGAAGCTGGATACATATGAAGGCAAAAAAGAAAATTATATGCAATTAACAAAGTGATAATTACAATTAGAAGCTACTACGTAAGTTAAAAATGGCTGCGAGTCGAACACTGGAAGAAAGGATGGACAAACATTGGAGAAAGTGAACATTATTGAAAGAAACATTATTGAAACATCCTATCAATAAAAAAAAGGGGAAAAAGCACCAGATGAGTTATGAAAAATAAAAGGCAACAAGATGCACATGTAACAACAGTAAAAATGCGACGTTTCGGGTCAGAATACGAACCCTTTTCAAGCAAAAATAATTATTACAAACAAAAACGTCAAGTGTGCCGTAAAAAAAGGGGGTCATATGATTGAATTTTCACTTGTTAAAATGAACACGGATAAAAATTGATGACTTTTAATTGAAATAATCAAATGTACAATTGAGAAAATTCCATCTGTTTAGGTGCTGTTGTGCTTTACGTTTTAAATACATGATTGGTAAAGCATAACAGCACCTAAACAGATAAAATTTTCTCAATTGTACATTTGATTATTTCAATTAAAAATCATCAATTTTTATCCGTGTTCATTTTAACAAGTGAAAATTCAATCATATAACCCCATTTTTTACGGCACACTTGACGTTTTTGTTTGTAATCCGTGTACCTTATTTACAGCTATGACGTCGCACTACAAAGCTTCATGCATGCAGTCGATTGTGGCTGGCCACTTTGAAACAATTCAACTCACCTCTGAAAACCTACATCTGCGAAATAAATACGCCATTCTATCGTTTCTAGCTGCCAAACAACGTAGCTTAGTTTGGTTTAAATCTATAGGAGCTAAAGTCAACACATATAATGTGTAGTTTTACTGACTTTAGCTCCTTTGGCTGTAATAATTATTTTTTCTTGATAACGGGTCGTATTCTGACCCGAAACGTTGCATTTTTACTGTTGTTACATGGGCATCTTGTTGTCTTTTGTTTTTCATCATTCATCATCCTATCAAGGCACACGCTAGTGTGTCGCCGCCATGTGGATGAGATTTAATCGTTGTTAGAGCTTAATTGTCAGATGGTGGCTCACTAGCGGTTCAATGTATGAGGGCTGTGTCTGTGTATTGTTGCGTTGTTGTATTTAGTTCGTTTGGAGTATATGCCTTTGGGCTAGGACCCCGTTAATAAAATCATATGGCTTACTAGCATACTGTGTCTTATACCTGATTTCAGCCTACTGGTGTAAATTCCCAATTCCCATGCGGTAGAAATCTTTGCAAATCGTTAACCATCAGGTGTCTTGGCTCCAGTAACGAAGAAAACTTCAACATTAAAGTGTGGGAACGTGTCCTTTACGGAGAAAAGGTGCCTTCAATAACGCTGACTTGGGTTACTGGCTACTAGCTAAGGACAGGCCTCCCATGTTAATTCTCATAGGGTATAAAGACGCGTCTACAGCTTGTTAGGGAAAGTTCGCATATCCAAATTTTGGCACACAAGTAAAAAGTAGTACGGGGAAGTGCCTTTTTATTACAAGCGGCTACAGCGACTGCCTAGTTGCACCGGTATTCTGTACAGTTCCTCCACTTCCAGTGTTGAGGCACACACCTCTATCATGCACTACAACAGCTATCTCTATTATACTAATCTAAATAAATAGACATAAATCGCTGGACATAATAGTAAGGAAATTGGAAATTAGCCAACAGCGAAAATTATACACTAGAAATAACGTAGTTCAGCAAGCCACCTTTATGCATTTACGTTTCGTCGGAGTGGATGACCCGGATTCGAACCGGTTACCCGGTACGCCCCCAGATCACTTGCATAGCGCCTTAATTGCTATGGCCAGTGGAGGATATGGCCATAGCGATTAAGGCGCTATGCAAGTGATCTGGGTAGCCGGTTCGAATCCGGGTCATGCCACTCCAACGAACGTAAGTGCGTAAAGGTGGCTTACTGAACTACGTTATTTCTAGTGTAGAATTTTGGCTGTTGGCTAATTTCCAATTTTCCTTAATACTAATCTAAAAGCAGTAACCATCACAATTGCCGTTTAAAAATGTGTTAGCTTTTAGGCCTGTTTTACATTTTAGGCGTAATTGTTAGCTTTAGGCCTAATTTTAACTAGCAGTTTTAATTTCGTAAGTAGCAGCTAACAGAAATTTGGATTGTATAGTAAGCCTATTCATTTTTACAACACGGTGCACCTTCAGCCACACAATTACAGTGTTACAACGTAACGAGCAACGTAGCCTATATAGATCAGTGGTAGTAGAGAAGTAGCGAGAGAAACGCTGTTGATGAAGCCAACAGCGACTCGTAGCAACTTGACGTTGCCGTGGTAACATGATTTTGGCCTAATTTTCATTTTTAGGCATAATTTTTTTAATGCAGTTTTTAATTTAGTAAATATCAGATAGGCCTAATGGAGAATTTGATTCGGCGGTAAGCCTATACATTCATGCAACAATGCGACAAGACTAATTTAAAGCTAAAACCCATTTGTTTTTATAGCGTGTTATCTTAGGATATCAATTCGACGGTAAAATGTTATTATTTAATTTAGTTACGTCGAAGAAGTCTATTAGCTATAAGGAAGTAACGATGTTTTAATATGCTATGTTATTTAACAAACTTCTCAAACTGAATCTAACGTTGTATATCGTGGTCGTCTTTATCTGGTACCGTTGCGAATTTGAAAAAAGCGACGGACAAAATCGTTGCAATAGTCTTCTCAGCCGGTACGGCTGTACAGAAGACTAAAATAGGGGTTGGCGAGTATTATTCGGTGCAATTAACTTGGCTAATACGATTAATCTTGGACACCTTTTCCTGGTTGAATGATATCACTACCTTCAAAGGGTGACCCTTTTTGGAAACTTGGCGGCTTCTGTTATACAAGTTTTGGTTTGGGGTAGAAATCACAACTTTCATAAGGACTGTGAACGTACAAAAGGTTTCACCGTGTTAACTTCATCTCTACTTTTTTTCCGGAGGAATTTTATGTCTATAAATTTTGTCATTGATAATTTTCACATTTGCCATTGGCCTATTACCCTTCCTACAGTCAAACTGATACGGTTTGGTCTAATACCGATGCTTCACATGCTTAAGTTTCTTCAATCCCATTTTTGGGCACACTGGCTAAAAAGCGCTGATTTTCGTGAGCGAAGAACTATAATATGGTATTCTAAGATTTTAAGTAGTGTGAATGGCCACTTATAAAAAGTACCTTTGAAAGGGTCCGGAAAACCCAGTTCAGAGGTCTGGGGCAGAGCCCCTGAAGCTGAAGCATTTCACGCTATTTTAGTTTCTGCCTTCCAGTGAGCACATTTGCAGCAAATTGTCAAGCAAATTTTCGTCATTTTTTTTAAATTCGTTCTTCAGGTTGGCAGTTTCGAAAACTTAATTGTGACTAATTCATGTTTTTTTAGACATTATTGAACTAATTAAATTAATCGAGTTCAGTTTAGAATTTTATGTATATCATGAATGACGATGAAATATTGTGTGCGCCCTGCCGGAAGCAGAAAATTTTTTTTAAATGGACTATCGAAAGGTGAAAAATATTGAAACCTTTTACTCAGTTGGCCAAAACAATTTGAGGTATTACTGGAGAAAAGCTTCCACGTTTGAAATCGACATAATCCATTTTCATTTTTTCTCCCTTGATTTAGGGATCTTAGGGTTGCTTCTGCCTTCAATTTCTGGACCAGTCTCGTGCTTGGAGGAAAGGTAACTAATTGATTATCTTTCCTACAAAGTCTTGCAGCTAGGAGGAAACCTGCAGGGAAGCGACCAGAAACGATCAGGGACAGCGTTTCAATTCCTCGCATGTTACACCAGAAGTGTTGTGAAAACTAATGAAAAAAAAAAAAACGCATCATAAACTGTACTTTCAAACTGACCGAATGATGATAATTAATCAGTATTCATGGAAACGTGAATCTGCCGTGCAAATTTGTCCGATTTTGCAGCTCGACAACTCGAAATTGCCAACTCCATGTCTTCTCGGACGGTGAGGAGGGGGGAGGGGGGGAGCAACTTCCCGTTCCCCCAGCCGCTACGGCCGTGTATATAATGAAAAAGCCCCCCTCCCCCCACCTCCCCACATTTATACAATGAAAGGTATTATTTTAAAATACCTTAACGTTACACCAAACAAATTAACGCCAAAATAGGAAAGGTTTGCACTTAAATCTAATTGGCTGTGCTACTTTTTTTCCCCTTTTTTACTGAATAACAACAAGAAGAGTGCACTGAAGTTGGTAGAGACAAGAAGCACGTCTGTTGCTCTCTGTAGTCTGATCCAATGAATGGGACAGCCGCGTTACGTGCCGCCTGCCTACTTCCTTTTTCTGCTTCCATCCCAAACATTTACAGGCCTTGTGCCCCTGGGCCCTCGACGATCGCCGACTAGCCGACCTGGCCAGTCCGACACCGTCTAAAATGTCCAAACGTTTACTTACTTTAACAGTAGCTAGCTTGGCAAGGATTGCTCTGTTCAAGTAGACCCTCTCCATGAGGTATTCAGGGCTATAGTAGACATCGCCAGGAAGATCAGCTCGTTTGGCAGAGAAACTGACGTTTAAGATCCGTGCTTCCACATCTGTATCGTCCTATAAAAGAAAAAGAAAAAGACTGTTAGCAATACAGTTAGAAATTCAAACGACCGTTAGGAAAAAATCTAAAAAAATAAACAAGCAAATATTCCACCATTCGTACATCAGAAACCAAAAGTTAATAGTACATTGCGAACCTGTTTTCGCTGCCCCATTACTCCATCATACAATGAAGTATGATCTAAATTGCTATTGTTAAAGTAAGAAGTTTCTTAGCATCTGCTACGCTGTGCCTTGCGCTTATTTGCTTTACGATTGAACCGCTCAGATTTGGAAATAATGAAGAAGGAAATGCCTTAAGTTGTCAAGGTAATCCGGTTAATCTTGGTGGCTTTTTCTTGGTGGAATGATATGACTACTTTCTCAGGGCAATCCTATTTTGAATCTTGGGGCTTTTTTTGCGCTGGGAGCATAATCACCAACAGTTTTTGAGGGAACAGAGAAAAATCGGATGGCCCAGCGATTGTGGTCATCATGACATAGATTAAAACTAACAAAACGGCCACCAATTAAGGTGAAAATGGTTCGGCGCTTTAAACGAAACCAATTAGCCAAGTCAGCCAAACTCCACCGATTACGGTCATTTTTTTTATTTAACTCGATCATAACAGTCGGTGATGAGTTAACGTCGTGAATTTTTTGGATCTGCGGATATCACTTTTTTGAAGGGTCAAACCCTTTCCAACTTTTCAACCCAGTTTGTGTCTTTAGTGTCACATCATTCATTTCTTTTTCCTATTTTTTTAAAAATTCTTGATCATATTCTTCATCCGAAATATTCTCAAATTTCTATGTTTTTTTTGAATTTAGTTGCGACATATTTTTTAACGTTTTAGTCGTTCTCAAGTTTCGTTAAATTGAAGTTATGGGAATGCTTTCACATTTATAGCTTAATTTTTTTTTTGGGGGGGGGGGGGAAGGGGGGTTAGTACGGTTAGGTAAGGTTTCCGTCTACATTTATTTCCATCCTAGGGAGGGTAAAATTGTATTGTTCTTTGTTGCTAAATTTTGTTAGCTCTTTTTTTTTTAACCTGTGTCTTATTGTTCGTTCGGATATTCACTTAACTTTTAGAAGTGCAAAAAGCAAATTGTGAGCTTGGTGTTTTGTTTGTATTTACCTGATCAGAACCCATTTTCACACTATAATTAACCCAACGTGTTTTTGGTGTCATTAGGTAAATATTTAGTACTGAGGTTTTATTTTAGGTAGAAATGTAGTATATTTTATTTTACTAGAGATGTAGTAAATTCTCTATATGGATTATGGTTGCGCAACTGATGGCAATCTATTCCATATTTGAAGAGTGGCTTGTACAATGCCGGTAATATTGACATCGTTTTTCGCCAAATTTTTCGCCCAGTTAAAGTTGTGATATACAACGGCACCCTCTTTTACCAAGTTAATTCTACAGAGTAATAGCTCGAAGAAAATGTGAAAACTGCTTGCTGCGTAGTTTTAAATTTTAAATTAATGTTTGAAGTCTTGAACGGTGAGATTAACTTGGCGAAATAGCTTGGCATTTGATATCACGACTTCAAACGGCCGGCAAACTTTGTGGGAAACCTTAACAAGTTTTGTTTTGGGGATATATCACATCTTTTGACCCTAATTGAAAAGATCCCATTTATTTCGTAGCAATTACTAGCTGAAAACTTGAAAAGCCAATCACAGGACCCAATTTTTTTTTTCGGTTTTAATAGCGTTACATTAGTAATAGGTTTCGTCTGTATTTATTTATATGCCAGGGATAGGGTATAATTTTTATTTTGTTTGCTCCATTTTTTTTAGCAGTTTTCGTTTTTTACGCTTTAACTTATTTTTCGATCGGATATTCACTAAACTTTTAGCAGTGGAAAAACAGAAATTCGTCAACTTGGTGTTTTGGTTGGTTTAAATTGATTAGATCTCATTTTTTTTTCTTGTGCGCACCAAATGAAAAGGGGAAAAGTCGCTCAAATGTCTTGATTTTTGTATTTTGTGCCTTCGTAATTTTACATTAATAAGAACACGAATTACGCCATAAGCTGGAGCAGCAACTTGTTAGGTAAAAAATACGCTGTATGTAAATGGGTTTTTTCCCCCTTTTTCTAAATGAATTGATTGCTGCTCAATTTATAAGTATTTCAGTTAACGTTTGAAGTCTTATTCGGTGGGATTGATTTGGCGAAAAAGCTTGACGTTTGACATCACTACTTCAAACGCCATAGAGCTGGGAAGGAATCCTTACCAAGTTTTGTTTTGGGGCGATATCACATCTTTTTGGATCCAAATCGATAGGATCCATTTTTTCTTCTTAGCAATTACGAGTTGAAAAGAAGAATATGAGAAAGCCTGGCACGAGAATTAAGGTAAGCACATGCGTGGGAAGCATTTCACACAAATTTGTATATAATCCTTACATTTGTATAACAAATTCTTACATAATGAAAGGGACCACACTATTCCACTGTTAGGTCCCAGGTATACCCTGTGCAGCGGGATATTCTGTACTGCTTGACTGACTGAAGCTTTATTGGACTACAAACCATTCGCTCAGAATATAAACTTTTCCTCTTAAGGTGCAGGGGATGTGCGATTAACGAATAAGCAGTGAAGAACCCAAGACGCACAGACAAATATGCAAACACGAGTGATATTTCCATATTATCCATCAGCAAAATCTTCATCAGACAAAGTACAACACAAATTTACATGTCACTCCATTAAGAAATGTTGGGGTGGTCCTGTAAGTCCAGGAGATACATTTTAAAGCTTAAATTTAAGATCGTTTTGTCCCTGGGAAGAGCCCACATTGAAACGCCTGGGACAAAACGATCTAAAATTTAAGCTTTAAAATGTATCTCCTGGACTTGCAGGACCACCCCCAACATTTCTTCATGAAGTGACATGTAAATTTGTATTGTACTTTGTCTGATGAAGATATTGCTGATGGATAATATCGAAATATCACTCGTGTTTGCATATTTGTCTGTGCGTCTTGGCTTCTTCACTGCTTTTTCCTCTTAACTTAAAGCTAACCCGGAGGCCATACTAAGTCCAAAGAAGCCAATCGCCGACGGTCACTGCACGGCTTGCTTGTTTATTTTATTAGAGCTTAGGTGACCTACAGAGGCGTACGCTCTATTACACACGTATACTTAAACCTATCCTTCAACTACCTTAGCCCTAACAAACCATCACGACAACAGAGAAATAGCAAAGTCGCAGCAAAGTCATAGTAAATCAAAATGGAAGCGACTATAGACTCTCCCCAAGTGCACTGCTACAATTTCCCCAACAATTAAATGCTGATGATTGTTACGTCAACTTGGCGGATGCAACTGCGTGTCTCTACATTAAGAGTGTGCGCGGCCTAACTTGAGTTCGCTGCAGAACGAACACAGATAATCGATTGTACGTTTTTGGTAGCAGAGTGCATTGTTAGAGTCGATTAAACTCTTATGCGAACGGTTTGTCTGTCTGCTGTCTGGGTGTCTGTCTGTCTGTGTGTTCGCTCTATAGCGTTTTAACGAATTATCAGATTTCTGTCAAATTTTGCACACACATTCTGTGGCACATTTCTAGGTCTAAGTTCGAAAATCGGTCGAATCCGTTGGGGAAATCTTCCGCTAGAAATAATCAAAGAGTTTTGTTCGCAGCAAATGTACGAGGTTCGTTATTTTTTCTTCAGCCGACTGACGTCATCCATCCACGACCAATTACTGGGAACTATGTAAGTAGGGTAAGAACGCGATTGAGTTGTACATCCACCCACCCCTCCCCGGACGGAAGTGACGACATTACCCCCCACTTCCGGTCACGTGATCAAAGGG